>CAJHQQ010001530.1:0-93629 GCA_905132885.1 Moricandia moricandioides
GAAGCGAGATGATAGGTCTTTACATTCTCCATTTGCTCTAGATGACAGATGAGCAGAAGCTTCAGAAAGCATTTGTGTAGTACCGTAGTGCAGTTTTGACAATAGGCTTGCGCTTTTACCGCTTTCTTCAGCGTTCTTTGTAGTTACAGCCTATTAAAGAAACATGTCTCATTATTAGCATCAGTTTCTTTACCTTTCTTGAGAGCAATTTGTGCTAACTAAAGTTAGAGAATCACTGACCTGACCTTCAGCTAAACAAAGGAGACTTAAAGATGAGCAAAGAGAAGGAGTTAGTTCTGGAAGCTTCCCTTGAGGCAAAGAAGGTAGCAATGAAGGAAGAAGCTCATGAGAAAGATGATTGAAAACTCCAGATGCTTCTCGATAAAGTGTCAATGATTTCTTGATATCTATTTGTGTAATAATCATCAGGAAGCAAACACTTATGAGTGTGTAATGGAGAAGACAAAAAGAAGATGGTGTTTTAAAGACAGACTAACCTGTGGATACTAACTCCATGGCTCTCTCACGGAGCTTAACCGCGTAGAAGTAAAGAACCATTCCAAGCTCGAACATTATGTTATCGACTTGGAAGAACTTCAAGCACTTACGTTGAATCAAGGTCTGAGAGATCAAACCACTACTCCATCTTATCTTAAGACCAGAAACTTGTTTAATCTTGTCAACGTGATGCACTAAGTTGAAGAGTAAGGGAAGGTATTGTCCAAGTTTATGAAGATCCTGAATAGCAATAACAAAATCAAAAAACTTGAGCTACAAGAAATATTAGGTTTAGAACAAAGAGTTTTTTATTTTCATTTTACCTGCTCACAGGAAGAAGTAAATCCTCTGTTCATCTCTCTTGCAATAGCATCAGTGACGTTGCTGGTTCTGTTAATAGATTCCTCGACTGCTTTACGTTTGGAGCTTAAGTTTTTGACTTCTACTAGAGTTGTTGGACCATCGCATGATAACACTTTCTCGAACACAATCTATTTTTAGGTAAGAAAAACAGAATCTATGAACGCTACGGTGTCCAAAATAAACTCAAACTATATCTATTAACTTTTGTAAATATTTCAATTATCTATGAGTTAAAACATCGCTAAATCTCACGATCGAACACATATCTAACACACAAAAAAACACTAAAAATCAGAATGTGGACTTGGAGAAACGTTCAAGAGATATGATCACACAAACAGAATCATCAAAGGAAAATAAATAAGGTTATACCTCTTTTGTTTTTGGTTCTGGAATTAGGTATTGCATCATCTTCGTTTCCTTCTTTTTCAAGACGCTTGATTAGGTAACTAGTACACACCAGAACAAAACAAAAAAAAATCTTTGAAACTCTAAAAATTGTTTATCGATTGGTTTATTAATACTCAACACCAGAAAATTTTTTTTTTAAAAAAAAGCTATTCCAGAGAGTGTTAGGAAAGTTTTTTTTTTTCAGGAGATTAAGATATTTTGAGTTGTTTCCTAATCCTAATGTGAGTCAAACAGTGGATAACAAATAGAAGCTTAAAAGGAAAATTCGTAGAATTGAAATAAGGCAAGTGAAATCATCATTAAAACATAATGTAATAATCTAACTGAAAATTTAAATACGACCTTTGATTATCAACATATTTTTTTATAGATGAGATTTTGAACTTTTCGAGGGTGTTTCGATCGCTTTTGTAGGTTAATTCCTCTGTATATTGATTCTTCTTCGTTTCCTTTTTAGACAAGGGTTTGACTTTTGATGACTTAGTCTTCTAGTTAAAAAAAGAAAAGAAAGAGCTGATATAAACCCATGGGCTTGAAACAGACAACCCAATAAAGTTAGACAATGAGGACTAATACTAATTTAATTACCCAGTTCCGTAAGCCAACATTACAATAACTTCTCATGCTTCAACTGTGCATCATCAGTAAACATTTTTTTGGCGTCTCTGAACTGATTTTAAAGCCCAAAGGGCCTTACAAGTGGTTTCGAAAGCCCATAGTAAACAGAGGTTTCATCTTTTCAAACTATATTAACTTAGCCGTAATGTTTGACTAGTGTGGACTTGGTAGGAGGAGGTTGGAGTTGAAGAGATAGGTCTAACTCTTCAGGCTTATTCTGACCTTATTCAAACATTGTAAAAAAGAGGGGGCAGGGGCCAGTAACTTCCAGGTGAGTTCTTAGAGATTTATCCCTCAGGTCAATCTCTTTCTAGCAACTTTTCATGAATATAGAATAACATACATACGTAATTTTTCAAAGTAATTGAAAGCTTATATCCATAAAAGAAAACTATAATCTTACACCCTTGACCATAAGGAAAAAAAAAGAACAGAGAAAACAAATTGTACAAAACTGAGTAATAAACCATAAGATGCATCTAAATAACAAAACTTAAACCTTCTTAGTATCCACGAACCTGTCTGGTCCTGACTGAAACCGGACCCTTCAAACCCACTTTACGCATAATAGGATCCTCAGCAGAGTGAACCATGTGGTCTACATCCCCTGCATTCACAACACGTTGCTTATCTTTAACATTACTAGTAGTATTGGTCTTAGCAGTATATTGGCTTTCTTCCTCACTATCGTAGATTACAACATCCTTCTCCAACAACTTCACTGGATCTTCTCTAAACGACATCACTGGGACATCCTCAATAATTTCTTCTGAATCCGACATAGACCTCTTAGATTCTTGGAGATCATCATCATTACCTTCTTGTTCTTGTTCTGATTTCTTGTTTTCAGAACCACTAAATGAACTTCCCCCACCACGAGGAGAAAACTGAGAAAGCTCCACAGCTGCTCGTGCAGCATCTGCTGCTTGAGCTGCTGACTCAAACGCTGCTTGTGCAGCATCAGCCACATCTTTGTACTTCTTCTTTCCTCTCTTTACCGAATCAGATAACTCATAACCTTCTCCATCTTCACTTGTTACTTTAGCCTTAGAAACATTTGATGATGTTCTCTGCATAAATCATTAATTATATTAGGAGAACATAACTTTCTCTCTGTTTTTTGTTTTGTGGTTAGTCACATACCTCAGTGGAAGTAGAAGAAGCTTCTTCTAGTTTCAAAACGATGTTGTTCTCTGCAGCTATCTCCTTCAATACCTTCATTCTAACCTCTCTCGGTGGATGTCTTGTCGACAACTTTTGGATTATCTATAAGTAGTAAGAAACATATATACAATAAACTCAGTAAGTATTATGTTCTGTATTTTAAAGATACGTAACGTGCTGAATACGTTATCAGGCTCAACAGATAATAAAAAATGCTTACTTTGGGATTAACTCCACAATTATGGCGCAACTCAATGGACCGAGCAGCGAGATCTTTGCCAAAACGAGAAACCAAAACGTTACGAATCTCTTGAAGCTCAGGAAACTCTCCGATTCTTGAAGCTGCAAAGAGCAAGCTGGAAACAGCTTCAAGAATCTCATCAGGACAGTCTCTGTTGTGTTCGAAGAGGTGGACACGGTCGATCAATAGAGTGAAGTAGCCATGTATGAAGAAGAGAACGTCGAGGGTGTTTTGGTCCTTTATGACTTGGTCCACTCTGTGGTAAGCGTTGTCGTGGTGTCCAAGCTTAAGAAGCTCGGTGACGTCAGAGGTGGCTTGAGAGCATCGAACTTGACGTTGGTTCTTGAGAATAGAGAGTCTCGTGAGAGCTAAGTTGAGAAGAGACTTGAACTTGTTGGTTTTGAAACTCCGACCAAGCAAAGCGTCAAGCTTCTTCCCCATTTTGCTCTCAACAAGTTGAAGAGAGAGAGAATAGGTTTAGGTGATTTCAGGTATGAATGAAGTTTATATAAGAGGAAAGAAGAGAAGACGCGTTGCGTCGTACAAGACGACTTCTTAGCAACGAAGTTTTCCTCCAAGTTGAAAAAACAACCTGGAGATAAAGTTTGCGTCTGAAACAATAATAACAATAACCAAATTTTAGCAAAAAAGAAGAAGATAATAATAGTAATAAAACATTAAAATGGAACTTTCTAACTCCAGATTTCTTAGAATATGTATATACATATTAATATTAGTATAAAAATTTTAATTTTACGAAAAAATTAACCTAAAATATATTTGAAAAAAAACTTTTGTTTTTTGTAAAATTTAAAATTTTATAATTAAATAATAATATAAATATCTATATATATGTATTTTTAGAATCCGAAACTAAAATCCTTCATTGGAAATGCTATAAGAACAACGGTTGAAATCGCGCCATGAAACATTTAGGACGTGATTAATCAAAGTAAGCATATCCAAATAATCAATTCTATTTGAATATTTTTTTTGGTAAAAAAATTAAATATTGATTTTATCTATGTTTTAAACTTCATATTACTAAGAGAATGATTAATCTTAAAATCTTGCTTGGGTTGTCTGATTTAAAAAAAAATTAAAAACGAATCAATTGCGGGTGGACACGTATCAACGGAGTTCGCAAATAGTGCAAAAAAACAAATATTAATTAAGAGTTTTTAGAACATGTTCTTAGGTATTTGTGGGTCTCCCTCCCTTAAGAACCCATTTTAGAGCCTGGGTTAGAGGTGCTCTACGTACTTAGGAAAAACAAGTTGTGGGTAGGTTTAGAGCATAAAGATTCCACTGACCCGGTAAAAAGTGGCTTGTTACTCTATGTTTGTAGTTTAGTTTAATTTCTTTATGTCTACCTAGAGAAAAGTTACATCTTGTGAATATTACTCGTTTGATTTTTTATAGTAGCCTTTTTAGCATTGTTTAGAAACTGTGACCAAAACACGCAATACAAAATAGAGACAAGAGAACTGTCACTGTTACGGCTCATAGTATGGAAACTTATTTAAGACCAATAGGTTGCTTGAACGCATTAATAATAACGCTTTTGGCCGAGGGATCCGCCATTAGAAAACACAAGGTTTTTTCTTTAATTATTATGTGAGAACAAATATTACAGTATAAAAATCATAAGCTTTTTGGACCTCTACAACTCATGTCCAAGGAACTCTCCGCATCATAAACATTTTTTAATAACAATATTTTTTTTTGTGAAACTGTTCTTTAATAACAATAATGTTATTATCATGATAAAAAAGCATGAAAAATGCTGTTTAATTATAAAGCAAACTCCACAGCTTTCACAAATCTTTTCTTCTTGACTTTATTAATTATCACAATCTCAATCTCAAGACACTCACGTAAATAAAACACGTCCAAAAAAAATTGTAGTTACAGATTACGAAAACAAGCTTCTAATGCTACCTAATATTTTTGTGTGCAGAAACAAGTCTTCCCTCAAACTCGATATATTACGTGAACCCATCTCTGCTAAACAATGGTCAAGAACTTCTAACCACCAGGACTCGAAATCTTGAATCTGAGAACAAGGTCAGTAAGTCACTAATACTAAAAAAAATCTTCCTAGACGGTTTTACTACTTAACTAAGCTATGCTCAATAAGTGCTCATGCATTTCTAACCAAAGCACACAAAAAAGAAGGATGACAAAGGCTCAGGATTAGAATATTTACATTCAACAAACCGAAAAATAACCATACATTTGTCTCAAGCCCACCATCATTTCGCAACCGCTCAAAGACAAGGTCACGTCTTGTCAACACGTCTGCATGCAACACAGAAGCATGCAAATTGAACACAAAGATCCAGGGCTTAACGGATTCAGCAAAAATCAAGGGTATTGACATTTTTAGTCAATTTTTTTTCTAGAAACCTCTTTTGATTAAACACATATGCAACTGTTAATCAACATAAAACCCCTTATTATATCCATAAAGAAGACGATAATTGGTCACCCTTGACCCAAAAAAAGAAACATAGAAAAAGGATTTGTACAATCTATAACAAAAAAGCTCGTACAATGTACAACCATACACAGACCCAAGGAAAAGAAAAACAAATATTTATGCTTCTCACAGGTGGATGACTTGAGCTGGATTAGTTTTAGTGGGATACTGTATTAATGTAACTATTAATAAATTTAAATATTCATTTAATATTAACTTTTGCGAAAAAAGTTTACAGTATATGTGCACCCTTCTTATTTGTTAAAATAGATGTGTATCTAAGAGCTTGATTACCTATGTATAGTTAACGTGTTTAAAGGAAAAAATAAAGATCGATGTGTAAGAAGAGTTTGCATATATGGAAAAGAACCAAAAAAGAGAAACGTTTAAATGAATATTTTTTTATTAAAATGCCAAAGTGGAGACAAAGAGAAGAACTGACAGAGACATTTGGGTCAAACCTCTTAGACCAAAACATCCATAAGGTATCAAATTATTAAAGCATGCACACAAAATTTTAGCAGATAAGTTATGGGGGTCAACTAACCCCACTCCCCTCCAAGTGACTCAGTTTTCACTGTTCAGGAACTCGTCTGGTCCTGACAGACAACGGACGCTTAAGTTCCTCTGTCTCTCCAACCAAATGAACCATGTGGTCCACATCTCCTGATCCTTCCACACTCCAGTCGATATCAATATCCTTCTCCAGCCAATCCACAATGTCTTCATTAAGCTTACTAATATCTTCTGAATCCGACACCACCGGCGTCTCAGATTCTGACCTCACATCATTACCTTCTTGTTCTTGTTCTGACTTTTCGTTTTCAGGACCTTTAGATGAACTTCCCAATGCTTTTTCAACCACACTAGTATGCTTCTTCTTTCCTCTCTTAACCAAACCATCATCATTACCTTCCTGTACTGATTCCTTGTTTTCAGGACCGTTAGATGAATTGTCCAAAGCTTTCTCAGAGACATCAATCTGTACTTTCTTCTTTGTTTTTTGCTTGGTCTTTCCTCTCTTAGCCGAACCATCATCGTTGCCTTCTTGTTCTTGTCCTGATTTTTCAGTATCAGCCACATCAGTCTGCTTCTTCTTTCCGCTCTTAATCGGATCAGATAGCCCACAACCTTCTATTGTCTCATCTTCTACTATCTTTTCACTTGCTAGCTCAGCCTTATCCAATGTTTCATGCATATATCATAAAAACATGTTTTTATTTTATTTCTCTCTTTGTTCTTTTTTTAATCTTATGGTTAATTGGAGATTTTTCATACCTCAGTGGAAGTAGAAGCTTCTTCTAGTTTCAGAACAATGTTTTTCTTTGTAGCAATCTCTTCCAATAGCTTCATCCTAACTTCTCTCACTGACTTTTTTTTGGACAACTTCTCAATTATCTATAGTTAGTACCAAAATAAAAAAATCAGTATGTATTTTGTTCTCTACTTAAGCATATGTGCGCTGTATTTAATATTATATGTGATATGATTTGATTCATAAGTTGCTTACTTGGGGGTTAATCCTACAATCATTGCTCATCTCAAGGTACTGAGCCGCGAGGTTTTGGCCAAAATGCAAAAGCAAAGTCTTCCGAACGTCTTGAATTGCGGTGAAGCGTGGGCATGATAACTGGATCCTAGGAGCTGCAAAGATCAAGTTGGAAACAGCTTCAAGAAGCTCTTCAGGGATATCTCTTTTGGGTTTGATTTTGTCAATATCTTTTATCAAGAGACCGAGGTAGCCGATGATGATGTTGTAAGCGTCGATGTGGTTTTGTTTTCGTATGACTACGTCGACTTTGAGGTAAGCCTTCTTGTGGTGGCCATCCCTGAGAAGATTGGTGACTTTAGAGGTGACTTCAGTGATTTTATCTTGAAACTCTGACACTGAAAGGTTGAACACGAGTATCGTAAAGAAGTTCCTCGAATTTCTTGGTTGAGAAACCAAGACCAAAAGCAGCGTCAAGTACCTTCTTCATTTGCTCTCAGTGTGTTGCAGTGAGAGGAGATAAGAAGTAGAGCTAATTAAATAAGGAAGAAGAGAAGACGCTTTACGACTTCTTAGTAACTAAGGTCTCTGGAGTTTGGAAAAAACGAGGAACCACCCAATGAAAAAAAATAATGATATTTGATAGATTAGAGCTTTCATTAAAAAATAGTCTTCTGAATGTTACTGTGTAGTAGTATATCTACTTACAAGAAAAGTATTTGAAAAAAGAATCAAGAAAGCTATGAAAGATAATTGTCACATGTATGTTACTAGTACCCAACTCGGAGGACATGAAATGCTTGAAAGATTCAATTCCTACACATCTCAAATTAGATTTTGTATAAATTTGAACCCCTACTCATATTGTGATGAATGAACAAGTACGAGGACCTTAGTATCTGTATTAGTATAGAGCACCTCTAATAAGATTTATATGCATACATATATATATATATATATATGTGTATAAATATATATATATATATATATATATATATATATTAATATTTAGTTTTAGGGTTTTAAATTTTATGGAATATTCAATCTAAAAATCAACTTAAAAATCCTATACATAAAATTTGGATTAGTTTTTCCGTAATGTTAAAAACTTCATAATTAAATACTAATATATATATATACACATATGAATTCCGAAGTTAAAAATTATCTTAATTTCCATTATAATATACTTGATTTTCCTCGTTACTACTTAAAAAGTTTTTTTTTTATTAGACTTGTACAACTCATCTTCACATTACTTTGCTGACCATAAACATTTTAATAATGTTGTCATCATGATAAAGCTAGGCTTTTAATTCTGTTGGGTAGAAAAGAAAATGAAAAGAGCTATTTAATTGTACAAAGCAAACTTCCCAGCTTTCACAAGTCTTTTCTCATTGACCTTCCTTTTTAAGTCTCCCACTAATCTCAATTATATCAATGCCTTCCCGTAAATCGAACACGTTATAAATCTTATTGTAATTATAGATTTGTAAAACAATCTTATAATACTACGTAATCAAGTTACCACAAGTCTTCCCTCAAACTCTTGTGCATGAAAATTATTAGGTCAAGGCAATCGGGTGAGCATTCGGGGTCTAGTCAGATATTGGGTTTTTTGGTTTACAAATTTCAACCTCATTTGGGTTTTATAAAAGTTTGGGTCGGTGTTGGTTCGGGTTTAATCATTTGGGTTTGAATGAGATTTCACGGCTTGATTATAGATGAGGTTTTGCAGAGAATAACTACAGGTGGCGATAGTGAGCCAACTAGCTTTCTTCAGAACCTTGTAGCTAGCCAAAATGTGATATGATAGTGAGAGGTCTTACGACTATAAATCAGACATCACAAGATAAAAGAAGTTTGACAAATTAGCCCAAGTTCTATTAGAGCACCACTTACATTGTATCATTGTTCGTAGGAGGCCCATCCGAGATTGATAAAGGGTTGCATATACAGTTTGGTCAAGTGTAACCAGCAAAAGACAGATATATCTATCTAGCTTCTACTTTGTAATAGTTGTTTATTTTGGGCCTTTTGGGCTCTTTACCAAATAGGCTATCTTTTTACCTTTGTTTGAAAATGAAATCAGACTTACCATTCCATATGAATCGGAAAAAAAGGTGTTGAAATTTTCACATTAACAAAAACTATGCAAACATAAAAGTTAATTAAAGATCTAGGAAGAACAAACAAACAAACAAATTCGCTTATACTAATCTAGCAAATTACACCTACTAACAAAAATATTTAACTTTCCTAATCCGAATAATTAACAATAGGAGAAAACGACATCGTTTTACTCCGAAAAGTTTGTTTTATTCCGCCGGTAGAGACTCCGACCTCCACGAGAACAGATCGTCGGCAAATCCAAACAGCCCCTCAACGGCGACGTAATCTCCACCATCTCCGACGCCGGAACCGAAATCCAAACCGCCGTAATCCGATACGTGATCCTCTAACCCCCACAACTCGTCGATCCCCGACGAATCCGACGACGCTCGTACCAAATCCGTTAAAGTCTCCGTCGTCTCCACCTCTTTCGCGACGGGAATCGTGGAAACCGGTGGAGGCGGTGGCAAGCCGAGCTCATCATCGGAAGCCTCTAGAAGGTAACCGAGATCCGGCTGGGTTTCGCCGAGGTCTAGCGCCGAAGAAGACAACTCGTCCTCGAAACTCTTCATAACCGAGTCCAGATCTTGACTCACCGGTTCAGGATCCGAGTCATCGAAAACATCGAATAGATCGTCTCTCAACCTCTTCACCTCCGGCGTGTCAAGAACCGCGTCGTCGGACTCGTCCCTGAATCGCTTTTTATCGGTCGACTCAACTGAGTCAGTCCGAGTTAGCGTCTCCTCCGCCATGGAATAGCGACTGCGTTTGTTTTTTTGTTCGGTGAAACTTTTTTTTATCAGTGGCAATATCGAAATTAGCGGGAGATAAGGGTGCAGAATGGGAAGAAGGGAACACGAGGTTTTATAGTAGGAGACAAGAGAGAGAATGTGAGGAAGAGAAAATGTAAAGAGAGAGACGCGTGAGATGTGACGGATTGTTAGGCGCGTGGGAGAGCGAATCCTTTGGAATCACGGGGCCCTCGCTTTTAATCTTTTTTCGTTATTTCTTTCTTTTTTTTAGCCTTTTCTGTTTTTTTTATCTTTTATTTATTCCTAAAAAAAAAATTTTGAAAACTTCCAATTGTCACTTTCTAAATTTCAAAATATTAATCGGTTTGAATTGGGACTTGAGGTCCGGTCACGCTCCACTGCACATGCCCAGTCAATTACGCCTTCTGGATATTTCTGTATTTTCCTTTTTAACATGCCTTCTTGATTTTTCAAACTAATTTTCTATGAAAATATCTCAAAAATTATTTTTCTAAAAGGCTTTCATTTATTAATTTTTAGGGCTTTTCTGAATCATAAGAACGAGAGAAAAAATTAAAAGAAGAAAAATACAAAGATCCATATAAATTTGAAATGGACTCAACATGCAAAACCGTCTATCAATTCAAGTGTTTCACAGAATTTCATCATAAAATCATTATTTATAAAATTGTTCATTAAAATCATATACAAGTAATTGATATCATATGTAATAGATCTAGATGTTACATAATAATATAATTGGTTAATTTATTCGTTACTTAAAAAAATGAAATGAACTTAATGAACTGAACCATACAGACCCGTAAAAAGGTCTAACACCAATTTAAAAACCCTAGATTCCCACTTTGGCGAGGAGCCGCTTCCGATTAACATTCAAACTTTGATGATAGAACCGTTAAAGACATCATAAAAAGCAAACAAAAATCTATGTTGAAGATGAACCAGAACGAGTTCTTGTTGGAATGGCCGCAATCTGAGAAAACAAAAGGAAACAATAATAAAGAACTATGAGTAGAAAATCTCATCAAAAAGGAAAAATGGAAGAATGGAGAAGATAATGTCGATTTGGTCATCTTCTCCCGTTACCGTAACTAACCGCTCTCGAAAACCCTTTCTAAGACTTGAAATATCTCAAATTTGGAATATTGAACCTTTAACAATATTTTTTATATAAATGCAATTTTTTTTAAAGTATATCCGTGGTCGGTCATAAAAGTAAGGAAGTCCTAAATAATTTAATAAGATTTTTAATTTTTGTTTACAAACTTGAAGACTTATTACAATATAATTTTTTTTAAGTTTAAATTTCTAAGCCAATATTTCATTGGTTATGTGAAGGAGACACTTCAATATACTAATAGATTTCAAAACATAGATAAATTTCTTTTCTTCTGGTATGCTCTGTGAACTTCTATTGTTTTTACTCTTTTTCATTCATTACATTGGTGTTTGCTTGTTAGGTGAGTGAACTAGATCCATTATGCAACCACTCTGCATATGCATCCCTTTAGTGGTTTTCTTTCAAGCTGGAATATTTCACAAGAGAAATACTATAAATACAAAATATATTTTTGGTCAAATTGTTTTACCTAATATAGCGGTTATAGACTTTGGGTGTTCTTTTCGCACCATTGATTCAACTTCATCTACTATGGTACAGTTCAAAGTTTAAACCGACAGAACAAAGAAGAAGAATATATAACCAAAAAAAAAAGAAGAATATATAACGTATAGATATAGTGCGATACAAACATTTTGTCTATTGTTTTTTTTAGTTAAACCCTGGTTTAAGTCAAGTTACTGAAAGCTTTTTTGTATGAAAGATTTCGTTTGGTATATCTATGTCTGAAATCATCCTTTTGATTAATCTAACACGTAAACATTATAGATTTCTTTTTTTGCGTAGATGCATTACTTTTTCCCATATGTTCATGTTTAGTTTTGGTAGGACGTAAACAACATTTCCACTACGAGTTTGCTTGTCTCATATTTCCATTTCTAAAGACATTTCGCAAGTAAAAAGGAAAACAACAATAAATATTTATCACTTTGAACTAAAAAATGATTTTACTTCGTGGTATGTTAAATCCTAAACTGATTCAACACTTTAATAAATTTCTATCACTCAGGTAATTGTTGCTGAATAACAATATATATATTTTTGAGCAACAAAAAATAATTATTTTATGCTGAGCAATCGAGCTTTAATCTGCTATTGAGAGTGTGTACTTAAAAGTAAGCAAGTTGAGAAACTTTGGAGTTTTGGAATAAGGTGTGGGTTTACACAAAAGGCGATTGTTTTTTTGGTGGGCAATGGGCATCTTCGTATTGCCAATATACGTGGTTTTAGCAAAGTTCTGATTCTTGGGTAACACATATAGTTGTCGATTGATTACTTTCTTCTTCTTTTAAAATCGAACCATTACTTTTATGAAAAATAATAGGTGATTGATTCTATTATCAAAGATGCACATTGCTCCTTTTTTTTTGTTAAGGCATTTCGAGCGGTCCAAATCAAACATATTGGTACATTTTTTGGTGGTGAGTGACCTAGACTTATCTGCTAGATGTACAAGCGATAACTTATTGAATATCTATCGCACAAAAGTTTTGTTTCTTCTTTATATGGGAGTAATCAGAATTCATACTTCAAATTTCGTATTAACTCTGCAGTTTGGAATTTACGTTACGGCCATGTATACAGGGATTGCATTTGAACGTTCTTTTCATGTATCCGGAAGGGTCCAGAGCTTAAATTTCTTAACTCGAGAAATAAAATATAAAAAAAGTTAGATGACAACAAAAGTAGGTTCAGGAGACAAAGGTACCTCTTCGGATGTTTGGATGGTTTTACTTCTTTTTTTTTAGAAATTATCTGTATCACCGAAGTATCAAAGTATGCGTATACGTAGGCATACATGTGATATGATTTTTGTCTCGTCGTGCAAATCATACACGTACGTATCTTAGAAATGGATTTCAATAAATCCAAAGTCTTTTATCAAAAATAAATAAGGTTCACTACAAACATTGATACAATATGAAACTACACGTATTTATAGTTTTAAAGTAATACTAATATATATGTTAGTCTTATTTTTATAACATTCAAAGAATGCCTACCCTTAATGAAAGCTGCGTGAACTACATAATCTCTTGTAGGTATAGAACATAATCAATTAATTATTTTTGTCAAAAATTAAAATTATTTAATACAGCATAGATTCTCAGAAGTCTCAATCTAAAGTGATTTGAAACAATAAAATAAAAAAACTGTTTCGTGAAAAATAAATAAATTAATTAAAGTCTTCGTCAAAAATAGAAAAGAAAAATAAATTGATTAAAGTGAAGATGGGGCATAATTGTGTTTTGTGAGTGGTAATGCGCATGTTGGATATGAAATATCAAACTGGGGACAGTTTCATAATCCATAGTATGTTTTAATATGAACACCCTAGCATATACTTGTGGTATTCATTTTTATATGATTAAACCAAATACACTTGAAATATATAAACTTATAGATGCTCCATTAAGAGAATCTCTAACCTTTTTTTAATTTTCCAGTCTAAAATAGAATTTGAAATAAAAAATGTTCTAACGTATTCAATTTTCTACTCCATAATAAACTAAAAATTAGTTTATTTCATAAACGAAATCATACATGTACTTTTTTATTATTTTGTTTTTTACTCAAAAATGAGTTAGAATTGAAGCAAAATAAATATTATTATGGAGTTACAAGAATTTACATTGGAAATATTCTGATAAAGCATCACGTGAATACAAATAAGTCAAGTACACAACCTCACAAAGTAAATACGTGGTAAATGGTATCTACCCAAACGATCTACCATTTCATTATATATAAAAACAATTTTCTTGTTTGACAAATTTTCACCTAACATTTATTTGCATGTTGAAGAAGTGATGTGATCTAGAGATTCTACGGTGCCAACTCTACTGCATATGGTTAAGCATTTGAAACTTCGAATAGTATATTTTAATTAGGCAGTGTCAATTTGGTGCTATAACTCCCATTTAGATGTGAAAACTGACAAGGCATATAGGTTATTTAGAAACTACTGTAGTTATAAATAAAGAGTGGTGGTTGATGAATCTCCATACCCCCACCAAATTTACTACTGCATCTAATAAGTTATAACTTATATACAGACATGAATTATGAGTGATCTGATTTTTGGTACTTTAAATGCTAACAAAATTAGTTGAAGTAGCTGGATTGTATTTACATTTGGGCTATATATATTTCATTATTCATTCATCGTGGTTGTTTTATTTCTTAGGTTTCGACATTCTTAAGCTAAGTGTATATGTTAACAAGATTAACTTGCATATTGTTATTTTGTAATTATATTTTTGTTGAAAAAATAATAAGTGCTACCTTCATTAAAATGTTTATGAGTACAGCGACGACTTACCCAAGAAAGGATATTACAATGCCGTTTAAATGCATGAACTTACCCAAATTAGGTTTGCTTATTTTACAGATATGTTACAGTTTCACCTTCAAATTTTTGGACTTTGAACAAATAATAGAATATAAAATAATTTGGCTGATGGGTTTAGGCTTTTAGGTTAGGTATGTTGTGGATTATGGTACGAAAACCGTTCAACCTTTCACAAAATTTATGTGGTTATGGAAGATCGGGGATAGAGCGCAACACATGGCATGGTTCGATATTTTGCTTTTTGGTACATCACACGATATGATAGCATATCAAGAGATTTTTCAACTGATATACATGTTTATATTATGGGCATATTTATCATCGACATTAAAAGATGGGAACTACACTTTCAGTTTCATTTTAATTATCATTTTAAATATGTGTACACAGATAAAAAAATATGTAATTTATATTTTCTTAATAAAAGTATACTAACAAAGCATTTAATCATATTTTAACTAATATAAAAATGAAGAATATAAATAATCATATATCATATAATTTTTTTAAAATATATTAAAATAAAACTTATTTTATAAAAAAAAAATTATTTTAAATAACAATTAAATTGAAACGAAAAAAATATTATATACGCAAATGACCATGAGCTGAAGAACCATGGTTACACAGATAACCAATGAAAGTGGTAACGGTGTGTTACTTATGTTGCATATTATAGATTAATTGTTAGATTAATCTGAATTCGTGTTGTTGTAAATACAGACGATAGTAATACTAATAAGTTCTTCATCACTTTTAATTTTTATTAATTGAGAAATTGAGTTTCTGGTTACTATAAATTTGAATGATAAATCGGAATATTTATGGAGTAAATACTAAACTACTAGAAAGATTCCACTGGTAATATATAAGATATATATTTTGTCCAATGCAATCTATATCAAAATCACAAAACTTAAACAATACTCCCTCCATTTTATTAAGATACATGTTTTAAAAATGTTATTTCATAAAAATAACTTTTTATGAACATATGTAGTTTTTTTAAAACATAATTAATTTATTGAATTACTAATGATTAAAAATCATTAAAAATTAAAAATTACTAGAAATGATATATTTACTATAATAATTTAATTTTTTTTCAATATGTCTAAACACTATCTTTATGAAATAAAAGTACTGAAGGAATGTAATCCATAATTTTATTTGTTAATTTCATACAAAGAAATAGAATTTTATATAGAAGGTAGAAGGACGGTTAAGCTGCGCGTCCCCTTCACGTCCTCTCGTCTCCAGCCAGCGCTATGATAATTGTATCCGGAGAATGATTACACATTAACAATCATTGTTTCAAAATTTGATCACTAAAAAATATTAAGTCGAAAGTATGTTTTGTAAAAGTGATTTTGTGAAAATATTAGTTTTACACAGCTTTCATTTCTTCATTTTGTTGTTTAAAAAAAAAATGGAAAATACGTGGTTTCAATTAGTATTTGTTCTATGCGGCCAATTTTATTGTTTTCGAATTACAAAAAAAGGTTAATTGACTAAAATTGACGTTGATTATTCTCATGCAAAAGATTAAGGGGTTGATTGGTTTTCTCGTTACCATCCGCAAACGCAGTTTTTGCGGTTGTTAGCGGTTGTTGGCGTTTTGTAACAATCATACAAAACGCAATAAATCGTTTTAAATCGCTTCAAACCGCTATAAACCTCTAAAATTCAAAAGCTGGTTCCAGCTAGCGTTTGCGGTTGCGGGCGGTTGCGGGAGGGTAAATATTTTTTTTTTTTTCAAAAAAACTATATAATAAAAAATAAAAATAATCAATTAAAATTTTAAATTAAATAATAAAATACCAAAATGTATACATTATATTGTAATTTATATTATAAAACTTTGAAGAAAAATATTTTTATAATTTTAAAATAATTTAATAGTATAATTTTATAAATATAATTTTATATTTAGTATAACAATATGATTTTTAATATTATTATAATTATATAAAATATAAATATTGTTAATTCATTATCTAACTACTGCTGCATTTAGTAGTTAACCAGTCATAAATATCCCGCAAACGCAACAATTTTTAACCGCTTTACCAGTCGTCCAAATCTTTTAATAACACATAAAACCGCAACCGTCCGCATCCGCAAACACCCATAATCGCAAACACAACCGCTGCGGTTACACTAGTCAGTCCCTAATTGCCAGTTTTAAAACGCATTTTAGTATAGTATATATATTTCACTACCATTAAGATAGAAACTGATTCGTCAAGATTGAAAGCAATTTTCAATACACTTCGGATCGTATGTTCAGTCCATCTAACAGTACTTGTGCGGTTAACTTAGAGCAGAATTAACCGCGTTCTCTTAAGGTGGGGTTCTTAGTTTTTCTAAGAGACGTATCTTAGCTTTTAACTAAAAAAACCTAAGAACCGTCTCTTAAATAAGAACCATAAGAACCGTCTCTTAGCGGAAAAAATGCAAAAAAAAAAAAAAAATTAAAAAGACAAATTTTACGTTAAGAATCCTACCTTAAGAGACTCGGATTAATCATGGCCTTAGATTTTAAAGTCTCAATGACAACATGGTAACAAAACATATAAATACAAAGATAAATGCAAATATTTTTGTTACTGTTAACTACGGTTCAATTTGTAACATTCAGACCTTTATTTTTATTTTTTGTTCTAACTTTTTTTTGTTATAATCTTTTTATTTAACTAAAACATCTTTAAATTGTTTCAAGTGATCCATTCTACTTTTCAAAATAAAGTAAGTAAGTTATAGAGTTGGGTCCTATTCTAATAGTATTTTCTTTTAGAGTAAAAACAAAATGATAAAAAAAAATTATTTATAAATAATCTTATTTTAAATTTATAACAAAATAACAAAATGAAAATAAATACGTTATGTATAGTTAAATTGATGATGCTCTAAATAGTTAACTTGAGTTTAAGTGGCTGAGAAAAGAGTATTAGCCATAATATCGATCAATTGAATAATTACATAAAATAGTTAGCAGCCGATGATAAAATATAAATAATTATAAGCAGCCTTAGGCTTGACTTCGCCCTAGGATGGTTTTTGTATAGGTTAAATCTTTTAAATAATTTTTTTAAATTTTTTATCATAATTTTTTAAAATAAATGATCAAAATAAATCTTTTTAAAATTTTAAATTTTAATTTTTTTTTTAATTATAAATCTCACCTCAAAAATTCAATCTTATAAATCTAAACTTTTAGTTTAAATTAATTAACCTAAGCGGTATAAATATATTTTTATATTTTTTAATAAATTTATTTTAGAGACAAAAAAATTTAAGTCTTTGATATTTATCTCTCTTATATATTTGTTTTTTCAAGAATTACAAAATAACTTTTATTAAAAAAAAATCTCAGTGTTATTTACTTTACTACTTGAATTGGATATCTCAAATTCAAAAAATAGACTTATTTATGAAATAGCTAAAAAAAAGATAAAAAGAGATAGAAAGATATTGTAGGAAAAAAGTTGATTTTAGGTAGTTAATGAATTTGTTTTGATTATTTGGCTTAATTTCCCAAAAAAATCAAATGGATAAAGAAAAAACTCAAAGTAAATGTATATTAGAAAACTCTAAACAATTGAAAAGTCTAACGTGGGGTAGACGACGACGTGCACAGTGAATGTGCAACGTGTAACGTAATAAACCTTACGCGGCATCCACGTCATTATCACAATCACCGTCGGCTCCGCGGAATACAAGTAAACAATGAAAAATAGTAGTCGGCCATTTATCGATTTTTATTCAAAGTTTTGTATCGTCTGACTTGAAATGGTTTTTAAAAGCTTGACCAGAATTATCTGGAAATTTATTCTTGGTTGGTAGTAACAGGTAATTTGATTGACATATAGGAGTATATCTGAAAACAATATATGGCGAAATTAACAAATATATTATGGGAATATCAGACGAATTAATTGGATAATAGTACCAATTTCCTTTTAGAAATACCAACACCACTTTTGCAAACAAGATAAAAGGAAATATAAATAAAACTAGCCGAAAAAACTGCAAAAAATGTATTTCATATTTTATATTTATATTTCTGGTTAATAATATTTTTTAGAAGCTACGTATTTTACAATATGCAAAATATCTGGATCTGGATGATAGAAAAGTATAACTTACTTGATTCATAATTTTTACCAACTCTATACACATGACTCGTTGATAAATAAAGTGATGCATGGTTAAGCTGGACAATTTTGTAAGACTAAGAAAAAGAGAAACTTTAAACTATTTGTCCTCGATTCTTCTTTTTATTTTAAAAAATTAAAAATTATTGACTTACGCCTCTTTTATTTTTCCTTTTACAGCCGTCTTAAAAAAATTTTAAAAAAAGAATTGTCCAAGCAAGCATATTTTTGTTAAAAGTTTAATATAGTGTTTGAGTGGGTATATTTTTGGATGGATATATATAAGGAATACTAATTAATTCCAAAGGATAAAAGAAATGGTTATGACGTGACACTAAAACCCAACAAGGGCAACGCTACTTTGTTCGATTTCACGACGTTTTCAACCTATTTTGATCCTGTAATTATCTTTTAAATTTTCTCTAGTGTAAGATTAACCAAAACCGGCACATATTATCTAATTGGTCATGGAATAATTATGTGTGCTAAATCGTTTTTCCGTTATTTATAATAACATCATCATAATAATTGTACAATATCTTTAACGTATTGTAAATTTGTAACATATATTATAAGTGTAACTATAATATTTATAGGTCGATATTTTTTTGTCAACAGTTAGATACTACTCCCTCTGTTTTTTAAAAATAGACTTTTTGGAGTTTTCACACATATTAAGAAAACGCATTAAATCACTATATTAAATGTATTGATTTCTGTAATTTTCAGTTTTTAATATTTTTTGACCAATAGTAATTCAATAAAGTCAATTAATTTTCTTGAAGTTTGCAATATTTTTATAGAAAACATAAAAAATCTATCTTTATGAAACAAATCATTTTTCTAAAACATGTATCATAGTGAAACGGATGGAGTATATCATAGTCCAAAACTTCTCTCTCTTATTTACTCCAACCTCTCACTAAACACACAAAACTTTCCGAAAAAGCTTCCGTCTTCGGTGGCCGGCGGTACATCGCCGTCGGTCGCCACCGACTTTTATTTTTGTCTGTTTTGTTGTATCATACTTCGATCCTCGAGATCGATCTTTCTTTCCGCTAAGTCGGAATCTTCCTTTCGCTAGGCGACTTTTTGAAGTGAAAAATAATTTCCGGTCAACTATCGATCGGATATAAAGTTAAGCCTTTCACTGTTCTTCATCTCAATTCCGATGATTGTTGTTTGAATGCTGTTTTCATCATATCAACTGAGCTTCTCTCTAAGAGAATCAGTCTTTACCCTTTCTGTTTAGCCGTTAATCGGCGTTATGGTAAAGCTTCTCTGATTGAGAGATGATTGAGTTAGATGAGTTTTCTTAAGTCTCTTAGAAATTGATTCAGTAGAGTTGGCGTTGAACAACGGTCCAACAAAGAATCTCTTTTTATTCAGACTTAAACGTCCTCTGGTATAAGTTGTGGTGGATTACGGTCTATTCGATCAATAATCTCGGTTGTAAAGTGAAAGGTTTATGAATTGTGAGTACAAATTTTAGGCATCATAAGAGATTGCGGTGGATACAGACGGAAGCGTTACGCCGGAGGTTTCATCGTTGTGGAGCCATAGGTGTTGGAATCGAAGCGGTGGTGCCCAATTTGCTACTGCATGTGCTTGAGATCTGCCACGTATCAGCATCTCTTCAGAAAGCTTGCACGTGTACTTCATTTTATCAATCTTATCTATGTATTAGTGTGTTGGGCTTTAAGTCAAAATTTGTACTCATAATTTCAGCCCACAAAGCTTAAATGAAATGAATGTTGACAAAAAAAAAAAAAAAAAAAAGATACTATATCTTATAATCCAATAAAACAAGATAAATCAAATATTATTAGTTTGCTCTTTACCAAGTTTTAAGCAAACAATCGAAATAGATCCACAGACAAAGAAATAATGAGTTGTCCTCATGTCACATGCCTGGTCTGTAACCTTGGCCATGTATGTATACTATATAACTTCATTCCTATTAACGCTGAGATTATCGATTTATAATCACAATCTATTTGAAAGCAAAGTACATATAGGTGGAAGTAGCAATGGACTTCTGTCATTGTGTGAATTAGTCAGGTTCGTGAACTTGGGCTCGTGAAGACTTCAGACCAGTAAGAATGAAGCTGGGCCAGTGAAGGATCGTGGATGCGATGCGTTTATATATTTGGTTAAAATATTTCAACAAATTTCAAAACAATTAAAAATGTCTTAAATCATGTTATTAACAAGTTAAATTTTGTTACAGAATGTTGGTAACATGTTATATGCAAATTTTAAGAAGATATGCTAAATTTCTAAATCTTTGGATATTTATGTATACATTAAATTATCCCATCATTTGTATTCTATTAATTTACTCTAGAACAAGTAAAACTTATAAAATAAGACAAAAAAAATTAATTCGACATGATGCATGTCGTTAAAAGCATGCATGGTGACAACTCTTCTTAATTGATTAATATTGTGATTGTTAAATGAAACCATTTTTTTCACTGATCGAAGACATAATAGGAGTTTACCAAAAAAGACATGATAGTCGTACACCATTATTGATTGATGTTTGCCGGAAAACAAGAAGTAAATAAATAAGAGTAGAAATTTCCATTTCCTTTCAAAATTTAGTCTTATTTATTTTTGTCAATAGTAAATAAATAAGACTAAAATGTTTTCATCCTTTCAAAAAATTACATCTGTACAAAAGAGAAAACAGGGAAAAGAGTAGAAATGATATCTTTTAACACTTCAAAACTCATTCCTTTTGTTACAATAAGGAAGAAACACTGATGCTCTTATTTTCACTAACACTCACAAACCCTTCTCTCTCCCTTTTTTACTTTTACAAAACTCCCAAATTGGACACTCAAATCCTAAATTTTTTAAAGCATATCTTTTTAATTACCCCTTTTCAACACATTTACAAATTTTCCACCAAAAAACCCACATGATTCATCAACTCCTAAACCTTTGAATGGTTTTTTAGCCTTCTTTGTTATATATTTTCATGTTTTTTGGGACTCTTTACGCAAGAGTCAGAACACTGCTACGTCTGTCCATGTCAAGGCAATTAAATCCCACGACACGAACCGCAGGATTGTTCCCAAAGTTAGTCGTCGCCCTAACGCAACCGTTCCTTGGAGAAGACGGTTGTGGCGGCTTGGTTGCTCGTGGAGTCAACGGAGTAGGATGAGCCACCACGAGAAGCTCGTCCTGAAAGAGTAAATCTTTGGTTAAAGGGTTAGAAACTCTACTCGGCGGTGACCCCGTGAAAAATAGCTCCGGGGATGATGTCACCGTCCTCGTTGGATCTTGTTCACAACCACCACCCTATAAATAAATATACATGCACAAGATCAATCTCACATAATAGAAAAAAAAAACATAATATATAAAAGTATAAATTATGAGCAAAAGGTTAGTTATATCATTTGATTTACCTTTGCGAGTACGAAATCCAAAATATCACTTCTTGAATTCGATTCACATAGCTCCATCTGGTGACTGAAATAAAACATATTCAAACAATATGATTGATGACATCATATATATGTCTATAGCATATATAATAATGAAAACGTTCCTATCTGTTTATAAGAAAAAATTGAGATAAAGAAAGTAAGTCTTTACCTAAGTTGCCAACGGAGTGATCGAGCAAGGTGGTGGTGGTTGTGGACACCGACACGACGTGGTTTAGGGCAAACGACGGCGTCTCTGCTCCTCATCACCTCGAAAGCGTTTTGTTGGACTACACAGCTGTTCATCTTTGGTGCTCAAAAGAATCAACTACTTGTGAATAAAACTTATCTTGAAGTTGAAGAGAGATTATTGATTGATGAAGGAGGAGGCTGAAAGAAACAAGAATGTTAAATAGGATAAGGGACGAGAAGAGGTGGTCAAACGGTAACGTGTTTATTATGGAGATCTGGTCATAGTATCGTATTTAATTCATTAGTTAGGAAATTTTATTCATTATTAAATTCTTTAATTAAGACAAAGAAACGAGCCACTTGAGAGAATCCACGATACTTTTTTCAGAGATTTTTCTTTAAAAATATAATAATTTTTAGCTTATAGTGGAGACATGATTTTTTGCTTACTTTATTAAATATAACTAAAAAGAAAAGTCATAAAGAAAAAGTCTAACTCGAACAGTGAGAAATTCATTTGATGCATTTTAAAATAAATATAGCTTCTCAAGAAAACAAATGGAGATGAACAGAAACTGAGATTCCATGATCTAACTAGATATGATAATGATGAAAATTTATGCTTCTCTATAACACACATATGATCTCTAAAGGAGACGTGAAGAATCTGAACATGCATGATAGTTTCAGATCCAAGAACACATCCAGACCAATGTTAACAGAAAACGCAGGAGCCATTCAGATCCAGACCAATGTTAACTCAAAACACCGAGGATTAGATCAGAACAAAAGCACAAAACATTCGAGAGAGATACCTGAAGCTCGAAAAGAAGAGATCGTTCTTTTGGAAGAGAAACAGCTTTGAGCCAAGAAGAAGAAATATAAAGAGAGATCTGAAGAAAAGTCTAATGGCTCTTAGGTTAATA
Source organism: Moricandia moricandioides (assembly GCA_905132885.1). NCBI lineage: Eukaryota > Viridiplantae > Streptophyta > Magnoliopsida > Brassicales > Brassicaceae > Moricandia > Moricandia moricandioides. The sequence goes on from CAJHQQ010001530.1 coordinate 23,336, forward strand.
GCAAAGGCAGAGAGAAATATAGAACCTGCATACAACAATGTAATAGAATCCGTACTTATTTATTTATCATTCATTTCAAAACGCTTATTTTACTTTAGTTTAGTTATAATTAATTTTTAATCAAACACATTTCATAAAGTCGTTTGAAAAACGTTGCGTTTGTGCACGGCTTTCAGTTTCATTTATTTTATTTTTGGCTTTTTTGGGACAGGCGGTGCCTAACCTCTCCTCGTAAATATTCACATCAAATAAATGTCACCGACGAAATGACATATTTAATTCATAATGAAATTTTAATTGTACTCTGTTTCAAAATATTATTCACTCCATTTTTAATAATTATTATTTTGACATTTTCACAAAGATTAAAAAATCTGTATAATGGATAATTTATTTCTATTTGATATATAATTAATTAAACAAAAATAATTTGAATAAAAATTTATTAGTTATTCAAAAAGATAAAAATTAGATTTAATGTACTCAAAATTAAGATTATAGAATGCTATTTTTTTGAAACAAAATAAAAAACCAAAAATAACACTTATTATAAAATAAAAAAATTACATGTTTTAGGTTTTTCACACATATTAATAAAAATTAAATCTTATTACCAACTGTATATTTTTGTATAATTTACTATTATCTATAATTTTTAACTAATCAAAATTTAATTAATATAATTTTTTTTGAAATTTCAGTTTACTATTTTTAAATATTAAAATTACATTAAAAAAAAATATCTTTTCGAAATATTTTTTAGAATATAAATTATTTTATAATGGAAAGAGTATTTATCACTATTTTCAGTTAATTCCCTAATCACAAATATTTTGAAGATTTTTGATAATAAGGGTTTGCTAATAGTAGCAAATATAGATTTAATATTTGCTAATAGTTTTATATTTTACATACATAACGGTAAGAGATGGATTCCCTTTTCGAGTTTACGCATGACCACATGTCTTTGGTAGTCCTAAACCGAGATCTTTTGTAGTCTTTTCACGTGGACAGTCCATGTGATTCCATTATCACAATATATTATTTATGTATTAATAGAATTAATATTTTGGATTTAAAATTGGACTTCGGGCTTTATGGACAAGACTGAAAATTGCCTTACATTAGATTTGAAACACAATAATTACAAATTTAAGTCATTTAACTCTATAAGTTTATTTTTCAATAATATAATAACGCTACCGAATAACCAAATAAGAGAGTAAGAATAGTTACGAAAAAAGGTCACACAAACTAGTTTTAATTTCATGCCAATAATTTGGAGTAGGCAAAACTAGAGAGAAATTATCTGTATTCTGCACGCACACATGTTAAAAACATCATGGCGATTAACAACACGACAATCAAGGTATCCCTATCTAATGATACCAGAAAATATTCATGAATAAATCACTAGCTATTAACAAACTATACATTTCCTAGTAATTTTTCATAGAACAACAAAATGTATAAAGTAAATATCATACTAAACGTATGATATGAATGAAAAGTTAATTGGATATAATATCACACATCACACATAACTATTGTATCTCCTGCTACATTATTCGCTTAATGAAATTCACATACTTAATAAAATAATAATAACTAATAACAATATGGAGTTTACTTTGGACTTGTTGTATACATGAGTAGGACCATTAAATATACTAAGGGGATACCTTGACCTATTATGCCATCTCAAGTTAGAGTTCTCTTGCTTAGAAGTCACAAAGCAATCCACATTGAGTTCCATGCTCAGTTTCCTCATTTCTAGAGAGATAAAGATATAACTTGATAAAAAGAGATCTCACAAACTAGCTTCAATTTATCGCCATTCCTCACTCCCTTAAGTCTTTAACCTTAGGTTATTCTCTTCTGTCTTCTCGGTACTCATGTTGGTGTCTCTGTCCTCTCTTTTTCTCTTTATCTCTCTTCCTAAATCTTTATTTAGTTCTATTGATACGTAAAATTTTGCAGGACAGCTGAAGATAATAACACTTTTGATCTCAATAACTTACCTGATGATCCTTCTATAGACTTTTCCCCATTCTTTCAAGAAGGCTCGTCTTCATCTTCTTCTTCTGGTACATACTAGTCTAGCTTATTCTACTCTCTTTCTTTTATTGACGAACCACTAAAATTTTTATATTAGTGAAATTAATCTTAATTCACCTTCTGCCTTGGGTGGTCGTTTTGTAATACATAATACCTGGAAATCACAAATGCTCTCATTGAATCATTAGATGTACACTTGATTATTTATTATGAGAATCAAATTAATTTATATAGTATTGAGTAGGAGGATTTAGAGAGAAGCACAGCAAAGATAGAAAAGAGTACGAATGTAGATTTTGTTCACTCAAGTTCTTTAAATCTCAAGCTCTCGGTGGCCACATGAACCGCCACCGTCAAGGCAAGACACCACTTATATAATATGTGTATATATGTATATGAGTTTGCATAAATAAACTAAATTTTTGGTATGGTGATTTTAGAGAGGGAGACGGAGTCACTAAACAAAGCTCGTGAACTTGTTCTTCGCAACAATACATTTCCTCCTCAGCAAGGACCTCCATCATTTAGGTATTTTTGTTTTCTCTCTTTCTGATGCAATTTTAACTCATTTTCCTTTGAACTTCTACTATAGCTATCATTTGAATCGACACTGTTATATTCTATATAGTTATCATCATGGAGATTTGCATATAGGAGAACCAATAACACCATACAAACCAATCATGTATCCACCAAGATTGTTCTCTCCCTCCGCACTTCTGCCGCCGCCGCCGCCACCACCACCACTTTCACAAACTTATCTTTATCCACCACCGTCTCCTCCGCTACCGTTATCGCTTCCTTACCGTCGTACCAACGACTACTTTTTGCACACCAATGATACGCATCACCAAAACCTGACTAATAGTCGGTGCACCCGTGGCTAATGGCTCTAGGGTTGCTCCTTCTCTTTCGCAGCCTCTACCTCCACATAATGGCTATAATTAAGGCAATGGAATAAATGTGTGTGTTTTAATAAAATTAAATGTTAGATTTTATCGCTATTTTGTGGGAATATTGAAAGAGACACGACAAAAAGTTAAATTCACACTGGAGAGTGAGTGTTGTATTTTGGATTTATGTAAGAAGTCTGTATTTGTATGAAGGAGCAGCTTTAAACGCTTTTTACTGTGTTTTTTTCTTATCATCTACCACATAAAGTGTTGTCTCGTTCTATATATGTTTTCTGATTTTTTCTTTTTCTGGAGAATTAAAGTGAACATAGAGCTGGCGAAAGACTAGGAAGAGGAGATATTAACTTAGTTTTTGACTTCTTTTTTTTTGTTCTTGAACTGTAGTTTTGGACTTCTTCTACTTGAGTTATAACTAACTCTTATATATGTTTAATCCTTTTGATTTAGCTTGCATAAAGGAGTCAAAAGTAGCGATCAAGAGGAAGAGAGAGAGAGAGAGAGAGAGAGAGAGAGAGAGAGAGAGAGAGAGAGAGAGAGAGAGAGAGAGAGAGAGAGAGAGAGAGAGAGAGAGAGAGAGAGAGAGAGAGAGAGAGAGAGAGAGATCGAATATGTGATCTCGGCTGAGGCATGTTTGTGTGATAAAAGGAGAAATAAAGAGCCATGCACGAAAAGAACAAATAAATCATGATTTTGTGAAAGAAGGCTAACCCTAAATATGTAAGCACAATCTTCCCAAGAGTTATATGTATATATTGAAATGAATGAATAATCAGAAAGCGAAGGAGAGAGTGTGAGAGATTGAGTGGATCAGTATAGATTAGGTGTATGAGTTTAAATTAAGGCCTATTAAAAACAGAAGTTGGAGACTTTTAACTGAGACATAGACAACTGTGGCAAGGATTTTTTTTTTGATAAGAATGTGAATTTCATTATGAAAAATGACACATGAGATACATTTTGAATTTGAGGAAACAAACTCTAGTGCACCTAAAGCTGGCTATGAAGCAAGGACTTAGTGATGTGGTAAGGACTTATTGATGCAGCTAAGTTTCTTTTGTTTCAGTCTGACGATTACAACTGCATGCGGTAAAGACTCATTGATGCAGTTGAGTTTTGTTTTTGGTTTCAGTCTGACGATTACAAACCCTATTCTCTTATCAGCTTTTACTATTTCTTAGCTTCACTCCTCGGTTTCAACTCTACCCTACTCCTATAATATATATATATATATATGTGTATGTGTGTGGCTATATATGAGTTGATGAACTCTTAATTATTATGTGAACATGACAAATTGTAAGGTATATAACCCTACTTAAGAAAATTAAAATGTATATATATATAAATGCGTTTTTTTTTCTAGTACAAAATTGTTCATTTAAACATGTTATATATATAGATTTTTTTTTTCTAATCCAACTCTACATTAATTTTGAAATCTATGATCATGCGATGAACCTATAGCAATATTTATACAAACACATATACCTGCTAAATTGATAATCAATCATTTATCTCGACTAGCAAAGCGAAATTAAACTCATTAATTGACTAGATCCACTTATATATCTATATAAGAAGTATAGTAAAACATGTATTATCCAATTAGCTGAAAACATGTATTTGTTTTACGGCAGAAGCAAAATGTACTATGGTTACAAAAGTAGAAGTTAATTGTAGTTGTATACAATAACAAATACTTTTTTTTTTGTTCAAACCTTTCCATTAATAACATTAACCAACCATAGAGTTTTCCCTTCCAGGGAGATTGTTTGAGAACTGAAACAGGGCTTTCTTAGCCAGCCTATCTGCTTGTACATTACAGTCCCTAGGGATAAAACAAAATGAGATAGAAGTAAAATTACGGCTCAACACTCTTATGTCGTGGAGTATCCCTCTTAGAGCAATCACGTCTTTGTTTTTTGTGATCATATCAATAAGGCATTTTGAATCTGATGCACAGATTACATTTTCGATGCCTGCAGAAAACATATATGCGTTTCGTAGGACATAGATGAATGTATGTATATGTGAATCGTATATGTATAACATAGAACATATATACACCTTCACATGGTTCTATTGTACATCTATTTAAGTACAATTATAATATGTATTATGTATTATCAATAAGGTACACTGAACAATATTTGTAAAGTAGTGACATGTCATTACATGTTAGATGTGCGTCTAACTACTTCCTCCATTCCACAAAAATGAATGTTTCGAGAAAAAAACTTATTCCACAAAATAGATTCTTTAAGTTTTATATGCATATTTAATAAGTTAAAAAGAAAACTTGTTAAATTTAAGAGTTTTGATTAAATTATTGATTTAAAGTTATGGAAAATTGTTTTTATATATAAATCAAGATATTTATTGCTATATATTCCTGAAATCCATCAAATAGTAAAACAGAAAACATGAGACTTTTATAATTAAGTTAATAGGGAAACTGGTAAGCAGGAGCTAGGATAGAATATGTGTTTCAGAAGGATGAAACAAGAAAGTAGAGCTTTTTCTATTTATGCACATAAAAGTTTTTAGGGTTCAGTATACATATTACTACTATTAGTAGTAATTTACTAGAATAGGCTGCTGAAAATGCTGTTCCCTATAACAATGACACCGCCCCATCTCTATTACACTCTATAGCCATACTTAACTACTTGAACTTTTGATCAAAGAAAACTACTTGAACTTGATATAGGTCTTCATAGGCTTGTTTATTTTGGGCATGGATAGTATTGGGCTTAGAAATATACAATGCACCTAGTTTCCGCCATAGCTAGTGGTAATTAATTTCGAGGAGGTATTATACAATTAAACAATTTTAGAGATAATTTGAGGAGGTCACTGACCTTCTAAGTCAAAAAGAAGGTGTTGACTTGTTGACAAAAAAAAAGGTGTTGACTTTTGTCTTCAAGTCCTTTTATTCTTTGTATACTTTCGGAATCTGATTGTCACTGTGGCGCTTAATCGAAGCGTTTTCATAAATCGAATTCTCTCTATAAAGACTCGTCCTTTTGTTCCTGAATCGTAATCGAAAATTGCGAGTGTTTCTATAGCTTTAGCTTCGAAATCACCAAAGAGGCTTTTGGAAGAGAAGCTCATCTCTTTCTTGGAGTCATGTAAAACCCAGAAACACCTTCTTCAAATCCAGACACAGACTTTAACTCATGGGTTAGAAGACAATGAATATGTCGGTCCGAGAATCATCTCCGCTTGTTGTCGGGTCACGAGAATCGAGTACGCACGCCAAGTGTTCGACAGAATGTCTCAACCAACTGTTTCTATTTGGAACGCCATGTTCAATGGGTATAACCAAAAAGAATCTTACAAGGAGGTTTTGCTATTGTTCAAGAGAATGAGAAGGAACGATGTAATGCCCAATAGCTTTACTCTCCCTGTCGTTTTAAAAGCTTGCGTGATGGTCAAGGAACTAACACGAGGAGAGGAGTTACAGTGCTTCTCGATAAAAACAGGGTTTAGATCAAACCCTTATGTGGGGACTAAGTTGATTGAGATGTACTCATGTGCAGGAGTGTTAGCATCGGCGAATAAAGTGTTTTCTGAGATGGGTGAGAGAAATGTGGTTACTTGGACTTCGATGATCAATGGGTATATATTGAACAAAGACTTAGTCTCTGCTCGGCGGTTTTTTGATCTGTCCCCTGAGAGAGACACTGTGTTATGGAACACTATGGTATCTGGTTATATTCAAATGGGGAATATGATGGAAGCTAAGAGTCTTTTCGATTTGATGCCTTGTAGGGATGTCATGTCGTGGAACACAGTTTTGGAGGGTTATGCGATTGTTGGAGATGTTGAAGCTTGTGAAAGAGTTTTCGAAGAGATGCCTGAGAGAAATGTGTTCTCTTGGAATGGTTTGATCAAGGGATATACTCAAAGTGGGAGGCTTGATGAAGTGTTGGATTGTTTTAAAAGAATGGTAGATGAAGGGAAGGTTGTTCCTAACGACGCAACTTTGACTTCAGTCTTATCAGCTTGTGCGAAGTTGGGAGCTTTCGAGTTTGGGAAATGGGTACATAAGCATGGAGAGAGTCTTGGGTATGATAAGGTGAATGTTAACTTCATGAATGCTTTGGTTGATATGTATGCAAAATGTGGAGCTATAGAGATGGCTATGGAAGTCTTCAAAGGCATAAAGAGAAGAGATTTGATAAGTTGGAATACTGTAATGAACGGCTTAGCTGCACATGGACATGGTAGCGAGGCCTTAGATTTATTCCGTGAGATGAAAACTTGTGGAGTTAGACCAGACAAGATAACGTTCGTAGGTGTTTTATGTGCGTGTAGACACATGGGTTTGGTTGAAGATGGGTTAGCTTATTTCAACTCCATGTTTACTGATTTCTCAATAACGCCTCAAATAGAGCATTGTGGTTGTATGGTGGATTTACTTTCCCGTGCTGGACTTTTAACACAAGCTGTTGAGTTTATAACCAAAATGCCGGTGAAAGCCGATGCTGTTATATGGGCCACTTTGCTTGGAGCTTCGAAGGTTTACAAGAATGTGGAGGTTGGTGAACTTGCTCTTGAAGAGTTGGTCAAGCTTGAGCCGAGAAACCCGGCTAATTTCGTGATGCTCTCAAACATATATGGAGATCTTGGGAGATTTGATGATGCTGCGAGGCTTAAAGTTGCTATGAGAGACACAGGTTTTAAGAAAGAAGCAGGTGTTAGCTGGATTGAGACCGATGATGGTTTGGTGAAGTTTTATTCTTCTGGAGAGAAGCATCCTCGAACAGAGGAATTACAGAGGATCTTGAGAGAGGTGAAGAACTTCTGTATCTTGCTTGATGAAGAAAAAGAAAAAAGAATTTCAAGAACATTTGATCTAAATCTTGATTATGATGAAATATTTGTTATGTTGTCAGATTCAAATTTGCTAGAATTCATAATGTCTCTTAACCTTCGATAGTGCGATGCTTCTTGCAGTCTCTTGCTCTTACATTTTGACCATAAGAAGCCTGTATTACATATCTCTAATGATCTCAAGATCACTTTGTTCGTATACAAAATGGATTGATTGTTATGGGGTCAAGTGAACAAGTACAAAGGATGTTGGTACGATATACACATTATCAAGTCAATCCTCAATCTCCAGAGAAGAGTCCAGCCAGAAGAAATCGATATAATCATTGCTTCTTACCCCAAATCAGGCACGACTTGGCTCAAGGCACTCACGTTCGCACGCGTTCAAAGATCAAAAAAACTTTTGAATGATGATGATCATCCTCTTCTATCTCACAATCCTCATGACCTTGTGCCGTTCCTCGAATTCAATCTGTATCTCAAAACCACAAAACCGGACTTGACCAAGTTCTTAGCATCATCATCATCTCTAAGATTGTTCTCAACTCACATGTCGTTTGATGCTCTTCAAGTACCGTTGAAGGAGTCTCCTTGCAAGATCGTGTACGTAAGCAGAAACGTGGAAGACGTGCTGGTGTCACTTTGGCATTTCAACAGGTCACACAAGGGAGTAGCATGGGGTGGAGAAAACAATGATGTGGAGAAATGCACATTCGAGGATTTGTTCGATTCTTTTTGCAGCGGAGTAACCTTCTTCGGTCCATTCTGGGTCCAAGTCTTGAGCTATTAGAAAAAAAGCTTGGAAGATCCGAAGCATGTGCTTTTTATGAGGTATGAGGAGTTGAAAACAGAACCTCATGCTCAGATCAAGAGACTTGATGAGTTCTTGGGATGTCCTTTTAGGGAGGAGGAAGAACAAAGCGGAATGGTCGAGAAGGTCTTGGAGCGCTGCTCGTTGCATAGTCTAAGCGGTTTGGAGGTTAACAAAACCGAGAAAGGTGGACGGGAGCAGATCTGAAGAGGTTTTACCGTAGAGAGGAAGTTGGTGACTCGAAGAACTATCTGACTCCTGAAATGGAGACCAAACTCGACATGATCATCGAGGATAAACTTAAGGGTTCGGGTCTGAAATTCTAGAGTTATGTGTGGCTTAAGATCAGTTCCAAACCGGGACTCTCCCCTATTACTAAATAAAGCCGGTTCGTGCTTATCTCGAATGCATTGTAATAGAAGTAACCTTGTAAGAAAGGGCTTTCAGTAAAGTAATAAACAACAAGGTTTACAAACTTCATATCACGTCACGTGAAAGAGAATCGCTAAAACCAAAAGAAAAGGAGATGAGTTTTTAGATCTCAAGAAAATTTATTTGAAAAACTGATAAATAAGGACACCATTACATCATTTGAGATCTTGTTTCTCTTGGGCACTTTAGGCCTTGGACATGTGGAGTATCAAGTCGACCACACGGGTACTGTAACCCCATTCGTTGTCATACCACGACACCAGTTTCACGAAGTTGTCACTCAATGCAATTCCAGCCTTTGCGTCAAAAATGCTCGACCTGATACATTTTGTTTTAAAATCATTACCAAAACAGACTAGAAGATTTGAATATTTCAAAGTGCGAATTATATATTGTTTTATTACCTGCTGTCACCAACGAAGTCAGTTGAGACAACATCATCCTCAGTGTAGCCAAGGATTCCCTTTAGTTTGCCCTCAGATTCCTCCCTGTAACAGTCCAATCCAATAAGTTACCTTACAACAGATATAAGATGATACGAAGTTAACTGCAACCGTAAGCTTACTTGATAGCCTTCTTGATTTCGTCGTAGGTTGCAGCTTTCTCGAGTCTAACCGTGAGGTCAACAACTGACACATCAACGGTGGGAACACGGAAGGACATTCCGGTCAACTTTCCGTTGAGCTGTGGAAGCACCTTTCCGACAGCCTTGGCAGCACCGGTGCTGCTTGGAATGATGTTGAAGGAAGCGGCTCTTCCACCTCTCCAGTCCTTCATTGATGGACCATCAACAGTCTTCTGAGTAGCTTTAATCACACAAACGAATCAAAAGGCAATAATTAATTTAGAGCCAACGAGGTAATAGGGGTTCGTGAATCAATGTAGTGAAATGAAATCTATACCAGTAATAGAGTGGACGGTAGTCATGAGTCCCTCAACAATTCCAAACCTGTCGTTGATAACCTGTAAAAACAGATTGCAAGTTTCAATTTAGCAAGGGGCGAGTATATACTTGAAACTCCAAATACATAAAAGAATAATAGAAACAGACACCTTGGCAAGTGGAGCAAGACAGTTAGTTGTGCAACTAGCGTTTGAAACAATGTTAAGATCAGACTTGTATTCATGCTCATTGACTCCAACAACAAACATGGGAGCATCTTTGCTTGGGGCAGAGATGACAACTTTCTTGGCACCACCCTGAACAGAAATAAGAATCATATGAGATATTAATACTTAAAAAAATGCTCTATATAGTTGTCTTTCACAAACAAAATCAAAAAACAAACCTTCAAGTGAGCAGCAGCCTTGTCCTTGTCAGTGAAGACACCAGTAGACTCGACAACAAAATCAGCTCCAGCCTCACCCCATGGGATATCCTCAGGGTTCCTTCAGAAGCAAAATACAACAAATTAGAATCTCATAACATATAAGCAGATTTGAATATATGCTCAACAGGAGTTTCATGTACCTGATGCCGAAAACAGTGACTGGCTTCTCACCAAAGAGAAGGGTTTTCTCATCCTTCAACTTAAGCTCATTGTGCTTCCACTGACCGTGAACACTGTCGTACTTAAACATGTACGTCTGCAACAAAACACATTCGATTAGAAAACCCATCCTCCAATTAACCAAATCAAGTTACAATGAATCGACACATCATCAATCCGGTTATCGACATATGTAGAACCCGACATGTAACTGAAACAAGATTCAATTCACTGTAAACCACGATTAACAAACTTCACAGAAACCTATTAAACCAATCCAGATCGAACTAGCATCGAAACTCACCATGTACTCGGTGGTGATGAAGGGATCGTTAACAGCGACGAGCTCAACATCGTTCCTCTGAAGGATAACTCTCGCCACCAAACGACCGATTCTTCCGAAACCTTCACGAAGATTCAATTCTCAGATCTAAAGCTAAACTAAAACCTAAGAAAAAATGATTCACAAAACACTCACCGTTGATTCCGATCTTAATCTTCTTGTCAGCTACACAAACAAAAGAGAATTCAAAAATCACGATAAGACTACAAACCCTAACGAAACAGCATCAAACGAAGAAATTAGAGATCGACAACAAAGAGATCTACTCACCCATGGCGATGAGAACGAGAGAGAAAGCAAAGCTCTGAATGTGAAAATAGTCAAGTGAGTGAAGGGTTTGGTGAGGCTTTAGGTTTATTTAAAGGAGGAGATGAAATCTGATCGAGTGGCTGAGATTTTTTCTTGGGTAAAAAGGTGACAGATCAGATTCAGTATTTTTATTACCAGATTAGCCTTTACTTTTTAGATTATTTACCTTTTCTGCCACTCTTTTGGCCAACCGTTTATGGTAGGATTAATCAGTAATTAGGGAAACTAATGGCGCTTGCGCGGAATATTTGATGTTTATAACTCATATCCTATGGGCCGGGCCGATGCACACAGGCTACGCTGCAGGTTTTGAAAATACCCTTATTAAAGTTAATCCAATTAGCGTATAACACGTGGTACGTCTAAATAGTGATTGAGACTGTCATTGGTTAATGGCAGACTAAAATGGTTGGAAAATGAAGTGGGAAAGAAAAGAATATTTAAAAAAAATTGTAGTAAAATTTCTCACTTGTTTAGAGTAAACAAATAGTCGACTCTAGTTACCTTCCTTTTTAGAGTAAACAAGTAAAAATGAAAGTAAAAACTGAATCGAGAATATATATTCACTCTAATAGGTACATACAGTCACACACTTAAGGTTGTAAACTTTTGTTTTGTTGTTGATGATGTATGATAGCACAACTTTTTCTTTGAAAATCTTTATGCAATTTTAATGTTTTTTATTTACATTAAAAATAGCTTCACAACTCCATCTAATTTTTATCTACCAACAGATGCACACATGATTCCAAAGTTTTTAATAATTTATCAATGAAAATCTTAAATGTAATGGCATGATTCATGAATCATGATAACATTTTGGTCTAATTGTCGTCTAAAGATTTCTTGATTGTTTTAAACACTATTCAGAAAAAAAGTTTTGTTTTCACCAATTACATGGTGTATCACATATATGAAGCTTCTAGATGTCATTATATAGAGATTTCTTTTACTGTCTAAAAATATTTTATAATTTTGGTGTTCTATATTTTTATCAAATCGTGACTTCTTATTGAGACACATGTAGATGTTCCACTTTGAGAGCATTGGTAGGTTAGATGAATGTGACAGTAAAACATAGCTCAGTTTATGCATGACTCTTGGCTTTTGCCAAAAGCTCTTCTTCTCCTCCTCTTATTTTTCTCTTGATTTTATTTTTATGTTAGGTGAAAGCATATAAAACTTTTCAGTCCGGTTGACATATGGTGATATGGATTCTACATCCTATAAATAACCAAAACGTCTATCAAATATATCAGATAACCGTAAATGTATTTGTACAGACATGAACATAACACAGTCAAGTGAGTTTTAACATAATTTAGAAGTTGAATTAGTAAACATAACACCGTCAGGTAGCACTGCATTCTTGCATTTACCCGTGTTCAAACATTTGTAACTGCTTCGATGGAAGAACAAAAAATGTCGCCTCTCTGTATATAGCAAGATTCAAAAACACACACACACAAGTTACTAGTTAGAGATAATATCAGTACCCTTCAATGGATCCAAAAGAAATGTTCGTATCATCAAGACATACGATGAAAGATAAAAGTTATTACTTTAAAACAAAAGAAACTAAAACCACATAACCAGATCAAAGTACCAAAAGTATTATCTTCTTTAAAAGAGTAATGAAGCCATATCAAGAAACATGCTCTAAAATGAAAATAAAGTTGTTGATGCTTTTGGACTTGGAAGAGGAAGAGCCTTCCATGGATCCTGCTTGGCCTCATTTGCAGCTTTCCTACGAGCTTCTCCTGAGGCTCATTGCTTCACCTGAGACTGAGACAAAGCTGGCTAAGAAGTTCATCGACCAGTCTTTTGTCACACGGTTAGTCGATTTGTTTGATTCCGAGGATCCTAGAGAAAGAGATTGTCTCAAAACAGTTCTTCACCCCGCGTCTATGGTAAATTCATGGATTCGCTCTGCCGCTTAAAGATGAGCACAAAGTGTTTCTTGTTAGAGCGTTGATACCTGTTCACAAGATCCAGAGTTCTTTAAAGAATGTCTTTCTAAGTTTAGAGATAATGAATCAGAAGAACCTGAAGTTGATGCTAAACGTGAGGCGACATGGAAACGGTTGGAAGAAATTGGAATGCAAAAGCAGAAGAGTTCATCATAAGCTTTTTTTAGTTGTAAAGAGAGGTTTTGTTTTTGTATTATCGTTTTCTACACAAACCTATCATGAAAATCATTCAAACCAGTTCTAGATTATTCATTATATACAGAGTTTACATGAATGTATAAGAGCTTCAAGTTTTAAATATGAACTTGCATGAAGCTTTCATTTTCATTTTATTGAACACACCATAAGTTACACACATAAGCTGAATAAACTCAAACCCACTTACTCTTCAATTTATCAACATGTCTAAACTCATATGTCAACACTAAACTCCCATCCATTCTCTTTAACTCAAAGCTCTCTACAAGTACATAGCATTTATAACTCTTCCAGTGTGATGAACCGCCTTCGAATCTCTCTGTTCTCTTGATGCTAGACCTTACTTCATCGCCTTTATTTACCCAACCAAACCTCTCCTCTTCCCACTTAATCCTCTCCACGACCACTGAACCAAGACCTATCTTCTTGTCTTGTCTCTCATCTCTTAAGACAGTAAACCAAACAACTCCATCAGTTCTTGTCTCTCTCAGATTGGTTACTTCTCCCTCAAGCTTCACCACTTCTGTTTCCACTTCAACATCAACCACAACATCACTTTTGTCTTCGTTGTAACCACATGAGTAAACCTCTTCCCATCTTTGTTTAAGAGTCATACTGTAATAAGTTGAGTTTTTCATCTGATCTTTTGCGTCTCCTTCTTTCACAAATATGAAAGGGACATACCATTTTCCTACCACAACGCTTGTATTCACATCTTTGGGAAGCTCGGAACGAAGCTTAGCGTTGATTCCCTTTGCATCATCTATCAAACCAAAGTCTTGAGAGTTCGAGTACTCAACGGTCCAATACTTTCTCTTAAGGAACTCAGGTGGTATCCCATTAGGAGCAACAGAAGTGGCTGTGTTATAGCGAGATAATGCTCTGCGTTGATGGATCTCGAATTGTTGGTATATGTCGTAAGGATCTGGTTCTTGTGGCTTAGCTTCAGGAACGTAGCTAAAGCAAAAGCAGCAGGGAACTCTGTCTTCTTCTTTTGCACTTGCCGACGCTCCTCTGCAAGAAAAAATAGGGTTTCAGGAATCTCGTTGTGCAAGTTAGGTCTTACCAAGCAATGCTAAAGTCTATTTTCATCAACCAAAACCTGTTCGAAAAATAGCTAAGCAGTAAGGAGACGATTTGTAGAAGACTATAGGCTAAGTGGCTTATTCAGAGCAGCAAATAAAATCTAAACATTAATGAATTATTAATTTATTTTATATTTTTATTACATTTATATAATATACTTAAGTTTTTGATTGTAATTTTAAAATTATTTTAAAAGATTTTAAAATGAAATATACAAAACAAAAGAAATGACAAATTTATAAATTTATACTAACATTATTGTTTAATTTAATAGATTTTGATTGATTTAAATCTATCTAAACCGATTTAAATTTTTTTAACCGATTTGAATCTTATATATTTCGGACTTTATGAAAATCCACCATTTGTAGCCAAGATTGATTTTTATAAACATGACCAAAACACAGAAAAAAAATTGAAAGACTATTTGGTCATACATCATCATACCCTGAGTGTCTCCCACGTCGTTTAATGACATAATAACGGTTCAAAGATAGAGGCTGTCCAGGAACAGGAATGAACAGAACCGGGTCATGGTAACTACGCCTGTTTTGACCAGTTCCAGTTCTGTAAGCCACAGTCAGCTTTGCGTTCTGTGGGAACGGTAAGCCTTTGAGTTCACCATCGTAGCAAGATCCGAAGCAACAAGTCGGCTTTGACTCTTCATCTTGAATCACAAGTACACCTGAGTTTGGACCTTCCGGCAACGATTGTGTCAAGTTTGACGAGTTTCTCTGGTATTCTGAGAGGTGCCTTGTAACATACATCTTGAATCAAGAATCTTTAAGGTGATGAATTTAGAAATAAAAGAGACATGATTTGTTTATATAGAGCATCATGGATTGAGAGGGATAATAAAAGCCGTAACCTAATTTGACAAGTTATTGGTTAAAGACTTTTCAAAGATTTTGAGCTAGATGGTCCAATATATAATTCCTAAGTTATGACCTTGACTTGGTCTCACAAACCTATCATGAATGTATGATACCTTAGTAACACACATCTCTCCTTGATTCTTTGTTACTCAAGATCTATCTTGTCATCCTAAAGGATCACAAGAGAGTGCAAGGAAGTTAGCTAAGCTATTGTTTATAAACTTAATCTAAATTGCAAGTTGTAATTTGTTTTATAGATATCATACTCATTGAAAAGTCTTACGTCTTTTTCCACAATGCAATACAGTGACACCTTTGCATTATTTTCAAACTATGTGTGGTTCAAACTTCAATAAACCGCTGTGTGTTCTTATCTACTCATTCTTGTTAATAATTGTCACTCACTGGGGGTTCTCTTATTCCTCTGTCTTCTTGCTGCAATGGGAGGTTTATACTCGATCTCGATGGCATGTGATCAAGTGGTGAATCAAGTCTCTCAATGCCTTTGCACTCATGGGAGTTATATATACAGCCTTTCAGAGAAACTAGCTGCTCTTCAGAAGTGCTCAAGGCAAAGAGAGATGATGTACAAAGAAGGGTTTGCAGAGAAGAGTTTACAGGACGTCGTGAAAGGCTTTCTCTGGTCCAGGTATGGCTTACTAATGTCCTCAACACCGAGAACAAATTCATTGATCTGCTTAGCTCTAATAACATTGAGCTTCAAAGGTTGTGTCTGTGTGGGCTCTGCTCTAGAAATGTGAGATTGAGCTATCTTTATGGGAAAAGGGTTGTTCTGATGTTGAAGGAGGTTGAGAGTCTGAGTTC
Organism: Moricandia moricandioides; assembly: GCA_905132885.1. Classification (NCBI taxonomy): domain Eukaryota; kingdom Viridiplantae; phylum Streptophyta; class Magnoliopsida; order Brassicales; family Brassicaceae; genus Moricandia; species Moricandia moricandioides. The sequence continues at coordinate 39,486 of CAJHQQ010001530.1, forward strand.
TCAAGGAGAGTTTCCTGACGTGACTGAGGCAACTTCGGTAGCTAAGGTGGATGAGATGCCTGTTCAACCCACAAGTGTTGGTCAAGAAACAATGTATTGTGCAAGCCAGAGGCGGGTTATGTGAGATACCAAGAATGAAGAACTGGAGTGACGTGACAAGGATGTCTCTCATGGAAAATGAGATTGAGATTGTCTCTGGCAGCCCCCTGAGTGCTCAAAACTTACAACTCTCTTCCTTCAGAAAAACGATTCACTGATACATATCTCAGCTGATTTCTTCCGGTGTTTCCCTGTGCTCGTTGTCCTGGATCTTTCAGGGAACTCAAATCTCCCGAAACTGCCTGAACAAATATCAGAGCTGGTCTCCTTGCGCTATCTTAACTTGTCATGGACATACATAAGGCGGCTACCTCTTGGCTTGCAAGAGTTGAAAAATCTCATACATTTGAGGCTGGATTACATGAAGAGACTTAAGAGTGTTTCAGGGGTATCTAAACTGTCGAGTTTGAGGAAACTGCAACTACTAGAGTCTAAAATGTTGCTAGACATGAGCTTAATGGAGGAGTTGCAGCTCTTGGAACATTTACAAGTTTTTAACATAAGTGTCAAGTCATGTTTGGTTGTGGAGAAGTTGTTATATGCTCCCAGCTTGGTGAACTGTCTTCAAACTGTAGTACTTAGAGGGCTTGAGGAAGAAGAATCACACCGAGTATTGGCTTTGCCAGGTATGGACAGTCTCCGTAAAGTCATCTTTAGGAAGTGTGGAATGTGGGAGATAAAGGCAGAGAGGAAGACTTTATCATTAACTCAAGGCTTCCCAAACCTCTCTAGTGTGCATATAAGTAGCTGCAATGGTCTAAAGGATATAACGTGGCTGTTGTTTGCTCCAAACCTCACTAGTCTCGAGGTTGTTGACTCAGGACTAGTAGAAGCAATAATAATCCAGGAGAAAGCTATGAGTGTTAATATCATTCCTTTCAAGAAACTAGAGAGTCTACGCTTACACAATCTAGCTACGTTGAAGACCATATATTGGGAACCTCTGTCTTTGCCATGTCTAAAGACAGTCCACGTAACAGAGTGTCCAGAGCTGAGAAAGCTCCCATTGGATTCACAAAGTGTCGTCAGGGTTGAAGAGATTGTTATTAAGTACAAAGAGGAAGAATGGCTTGAAAGGGTGGAATGGGATGATGAAGCCACTAGACTCCGTTTCTTACCTTTCTTCAAGTTCTTTGGACCTGAAAGGCATGTTACCTATGTGCGGTAGCAACTTTTAAGAGTCGGCAGTACAAAATGACAAGGGAGAAGATAGTGATTACTATTAAATGGAGAAGCTCTTCAAAATGGAAAAGGCTTTGACATGATTACAGAATCAAATGATCAAGAAACCAAAACCGTCTTGGTACATACATACAGATCCAGTTCGCTTCCAATTGAACATCAAGACACACTGCTTTGCTGAAGGCTGAAGCTAGCTTGTGTAAGTGTTCTCTGTTACAAAAATCAAATTTCCTTTTCTCACTCTTGACCCCACTTTCCAAGAAGTCTCGTTTTCTTTCTTTCTTTCTTTTTGTTTGTTATTATTTTAGTCTCTAATTCGTGACAATTAAAATAAAAATATGAATGACTATGAAAATAATGAGTATAAACAAAATAAATAGAATAAAAATAAATATTTATTATTTTTGTTCCATATTTTTTCTATAGCTCTTAAAAAATTAAGAAATAACAAAAAATTATACGTATCAATTGTTCTTCACAAATGGTGTAAATGGTGTAATTGAATATTCACCTTAGTTTCTTATGTCACCCATATCATCATTTAGACTCTTAGTTTATTATTCGTGATTGACCAGATTTAGGGATGGGTGTGATAGTTTTGATGGATAGGTTTTAATAACTTTGTAATATATTCATTTAGAGGATAAAGCTTAATCTCTCTTTTTGTAACGCATATCCAGAGTTAAAAAGAAAAAGCTTAATCTCTCATCATTACTTAAGGAATAATCGTACCAATCTTTCTTTATGGATAGCAGAATATAATAAATCCAAATTCTCAATATTACAAAAAAAAAGTAAAATAAATAAATAAATATATACATATTTAAAGACTTATGCTGGTCTCAATGGGCCAAGGTAATAGAGACGTGGGCGTAACATGGTCCGACAAAAGGGGAAACTTTTTTTTTCTTTTTGGAAAAAGGGAACAACAAGGGTAAGTTTCTACGAAACTTCGTGTTCCTGTCTCACGGTCCTGTTAAAAGGCCAAAGTGCTAACAACAACACTTATGCTTCCTTCACTATCTCTCACTTAACTCTTCCTCTCTAACTCACTACTAGTACCTAGTTCTGTTTCAATGTCGTTCACTGATATTTTAGCCGGCGACATAGCCCCGGAGCTCCTGAAGCTGCTCGTTCTGGTGGCTAGCACAGTGTATGGCTGCAAAGGAATCGCGGAACGTCTCATCACGTTGATCAGAGACGTCCAACCAACGATCAGAGAGATCCAATACAGTGGCGTGGAGCTGAGCGAACATCGCCAAACTCAACTTCGTATATTCTTTGAGGTGTTGGAGAAAGCACGGAAGCTGAGCGAGAAAGTTTTAAGATGCAAGCGTTATAACCCTAAACACTTATACCACGCGAACAAGATGAAGGACCTCGAGAGGAAGATAACTCGTTTCCTTAGCACCTCCGTTCTAGCCAACATCCTCGCCGACGTGAATAATGGCCGTGTCATCTGCGAAGCGGGCATTGAACGGGTTGAGACGAAATGCGATAGGCTTATTGAGCGTATGGACTGTTTGTCTTTAGCGGAGGCGATGAAGAGAGCGGAGGCTACGGTGGAGATTGAGACCGAGGTTGATCCAGCGATTCAGAGGGAAGGGTTGGACTTGGGGAAGAGAAAGATGAAGGAGATGATGTCTATGTTTCCTGATGCTCCTCTCTTTGGGATCTCTGGGATGGGCGGTTCCGGGAAGACCACTCTTGCACAAGAGATTTTTAGAGACGATGATGTTCGAGGTTTGTACAAGATGTCTCTTGTTTTTGTTTTTGAATGTTCTGAATCTTTGTTTCTTGCGCAGGACTCTACGCGAATCAGATTCTGTTTTTGACTGTGTCACGGTCTCCGAATCTTGATAATCTGAGGTTTCGTATAAAGGAGTTTCTTAATGATGGAGTTCAGGGAAGGAAGCTAGTGATCCTTGATGATGTTTGGACAAGAGATTCCTTGGACAAGCTGATGTTTAAGATTCCTGGAAGCACAACTCTTGTGGTCTCACGGTCTAAGCTCGCAGATCCAAAAACCACCTACAATGTTGAGTTACTAAAGGATGATGAGGCAATGTCCCTCTTTTGCATCACAGCTTTTGGGGACAGGTCTCTGCCCTCCCCATTCAGCGAAAAGTTAGTCAAGCAGGTTAATAATGCTTCTTTTTCTTCAAACAGATATACACGCTAGGTTTAGGGTTTAAGATTTAGGAATACTCAGGAAACTACTCTGGTTTTGGTAGGTTGTTGATGAATGTAAGGGTCTACCTTTGTCTCTCAAAGTTCTTGGTGCCTTGTTAAAAGACAAGCCTGAAAGATACTGGAAAGGTATAGTGATGAAGTTATCAAGAGGTGAAACTGCTGATGAAACTCATGAGAGCAGAGTGTTTGCTCATATCGAAGAAAGTCTAGAAACCCTAGACCCGAGAGCCAGAAAGTGTTTCTTGGATCTGGGTGCTTTCCCTGAAGACAAGAAGATCCCTCTTGAAGTTGTCACCAACATGTGGGTTGAGTTGCATTATATTGACGAGGAAACCGCTTTTTCAATTCTTGTTGATTTATCAGACAAGAATCTCCTTACTCTAGTGAAAAACCCTAGGTAACTCTGCTCTTTGATGATGTTGTCTATTGTATATTTTTTTCTTCTTTAAATATTCGGGGTCAAAACCCTTATTCTCCCGAAACCATGACATATAATATTAGTTTCTCACTCGAGCCGAGTCTTACCATATGATATCATTTGCAGGCTTGGTGCTTTGTACACTGGCTACTATGATATATATGTAAAGCAGCACGATGTTCTGAGAGATGTGGCCATTCATGTGAACAATAAGGTGGAAGTAAGTAGGAGAGAGCGGCTATTGATGCCTAGAATAGAGCCAAAGCTTCCCAGAGAATGGGAAGGGAATAGTCATCAGCCATTTGATGCCCGGATAGTCTCCATTCATACAGGTAACAACTCTTTTCAACTGTTTGTTAAAATAAAAAAAAAAGAGGTTTGTTTGGTGACTGCATTTAAGAGCTTGATTGATTTTTGATGTCTTTGTCAGAGGAAATGAATGAAATGGATTGGTTTGACATGGAACTCCCTAAGACAGAAGTTTTGATACTGAACTTCTCTTCAGATAAGTACACACTGCCACCGTTTGTTGGTAAGATGAGTAGACTGAGGGCGCTTGTGGTGATCAATAACTCTAATTATCCTGCGTTTCTACATGGCTTCCCCCTCTCTACCAATTTGGACAAACTGAGGAGTCTCTGGCTCGAGAAGGTTCACGTTCCTGAACTATTCAGCAGCACTGTTCCGTTGAGAAACCTACAGAAGATGCATCTGATCCTTTGTAAGATCAACAACAGCTTTGATCAAACGGCTACTAGGAATATCTTCCCAAGCTTGTCTGATCTCACAATCGATCACTGTGATGATCTTGTGAAACTACCGTCAACCATTTGTGGGATAAGCTCTCTCAACTCTGTCAGCATAACCAACTGTCCGCGCATTCTTGAACTACACAAGAATCTGAGTAAGCTAGAGTCCCTTGAACTTCTAAGGCTAGATGCTTGTCCGGAGTTGGAAGCCTTACCTGAAGAAGTCTGTGAGCTCCGGTGCCTAAAGTACCTTGACATTTCACAGTGTGTCAGCATGAATGGTCTTCCTCGAGAGATTGGAAAGCTAAGGACACTTGAGAAAATTGACATGAGAGAATGTAGTGTGTCGAGTCTGCCATGTTCTGTAGGTGCACTCAAGTCTTTACGCCATGTGATTTGCAGTGAGGAGGCTTTGTCTATGTGGGAAGAGGTCAAAAAGGTGGTTCCAGGACTTTGCATTGAAGCCGCTGAAAAAAGCTTCAGCTTGGATTGGCTTGATGATTAGGCTCTTTTGATCTCTCAAACTCTTGATATCCTCTTGTATATATCATTGCTCATCAGAGCAAGTTAAGTGTACTTTGAAAGCTCTCTCCATATATATATATATATATATATTAAATAAAATTTAGCTAACAGTCTTAATCTATTAGCATAACCGATGAAAGTATTCAATTTAACAACAGAATGTAAACATTGTTGCTAATAGATGCTCAAGATCAGTTGTTAGCGGATAATCCATACAGAAAGTATAGTGTGGAGATTGTCAATATCTTTTCCGGTTTTGTCAATCTTTGTACTGCTCAGATTATTCAAAGACCATACCCCTAAGATCTTTTCAGAAGGTCTAAAGATACGATGTTACTTTAGTCTAGGGTTAATACGACCCAAACGATAGAGGTTCATTCATATATGGACTGTTGTATTCTTGTTTAGTACTCAGATAAATAGTTAGTTTAAAACTGGAATGGTTTTGGATTCTTGTAAAGCGCAACAACTATGGTTTTGGATTCTTGTAAAGCACAACAGCTAATCATGTCTACTAGTGGTTGTTGACAGAATTATTGAGGTATCAACTTGCAAATGATATGTATGTATTTGGCCTGTATTACCTAACCATTTCCCCAAAAAATAATTTAAAAAAAAAATGTTTTATGTAGAACATAAATGTTTACATAATGTATCCATAATGTGCCCAGTGTCCAAATTGAGTAGTAGAACACACCTACTACCCAAAAATCACATATTATGACATGTACATTGTGACATTGTGATATATGATAATTTTATTCATTAGATTGTACATTTGACATGTACATGTAAAATAAAAGAATATGATTATTGTTTTTAAAAGATAAAATATTACAAAAAATAGTGATCCTGATGTAACAATGAGCTGCTACTAATAGAGTGATGATACGGATGAATCATGTTTTCGCGATAGAAAAAAGGTTGAAGATACTGTATATAATGGAAATTGGGACATTCTTGAAGTTAACTGTTAAATGATTAGAGTACCTTTTATTATTATTAGTACATATTCATTAAAGTAAATACCAAATCTGCAGACATCACTCAATATTTTAAACCGGAGCCTTTGTATTTTTCCTTGATGATTATGTCGATTTTATTTCCCATCTCTGGAGTCAGATGATTCTTGGAGTCACCCACTTCTCCTTTTGCCGAAAAAGTTAGAGTGGTGCACATTGTTTGAGTTTTTTCATGTCCTGTTTATCTCTATACTTCTCAGACTATGCAGAGAACAAAGTTCCAAGATCTTGTCCACAGATCCGTGCTCTTCTTCTTCCCTTTCAGTGAATGGACAACCTAAAAACTCTGCAAGTGTCTTGACCTGAGCAGCAGGCTCGACTTTATTTCCTCATACCTCATGAAGAGAACACGCTCGGTCTTCCAAGCTACCTCTCCAATAGCTCAATGCATTTACCCAAAAGGGTTGAAAATAACCAACTCCACTGCATAATAAATCTATTGAAATTTTTTTAAAAGTGATTTAGAAACATGTAGAACGGCTAGAAATCTCTCATGAAAAATAATAATATTATAATAAAAGTTTGTAAAAAATTTAGAAAAACTTTAAGAAAAAATCTTCAAATCTTAGGTTTGTAGGACAATTTTCATATTGCATAAATCCAAATTAGAGGCGAGTTTTTTTTTTTCCTCTTACCCTCACTAACGTAGGTTGTACATTAGTTTTGTTATCGTACTTAGCGTTACAGACGATAACATGACAATATTTTTTGTTTGTTTCTAACGTTTATTTTATAGTTTGTTTCTAACGTATAGTTTGAGGGATCAGCCACGATAATTTCTAAAGATACGCCAAATATTACATGTGCTGTTAACTTAAAATATACTACAGGCTACTAGCGCAATTAAAGAATGAATATATATATAGAAAGCTAGCATATCCTGGAGACGTGAATCTCGAGGTCGAAGCAGGGCAGCTCTTTGCTGATACAGGTCACCAATTTGATTTCCTGGATAGATATAGTCCAGTCAATAAGGACCGTACGATATTAGTATCATGAAGACGTGAAACTGATCCTACTTCATCGACGACTCTGCTTTCTCTTGGCTACGTACGATCCAATTGTTTTAACCACAAACCCCCAGCTATTTCCTCAATTATCAAGTATGGTGTATGAATATATTAGAAAATCTTTAGGATAGTTTTTATAAAAAAAAACTGCTAAGGTGAGCTGTTACTGACATGATGATATGATGCATGAATCATGTTTTCGCAATAAGAGTTCAAGAAAGAAATAAAAAGGTTGAAGTCACCGTGTTTGATGGAACGGGTTTGAAATTCTAAGTCATGTGTGATTTGTGTTTTCATCTGTACTAATAATAACTAGATTCTCATCCGGCCTCTAAAAGGATGGATATATTTTTGGTTTTAAAGTTTTTTGAAAAATTTAATTTTTATATTTATTTTATTTTATAATTTTTTATTAATAATATAAATGATTTAGTATTATTAATATAAAATAACATTACATGAGTAATAAATAATTGGACCAAACATTTATCAATTAGATATGTTGCTGTTTTAATATAATAGATAAAGAAAACTCTAAACTAAATCTATAAACTAGCCATTTGAAAGGGAGCTCGAACACCTAATACATTTGCCATAGCATGATCTATATGTTTTTTCTATTTCATTAAGATAAATATTTTAAAAAGATATATTTCATAATAATAGACTTTTTATGTTTGTATAAAAATATTGTAATTTTTTTTTAAAATTAACTATTTTTATTGAGTTATTATTAATTAAAAAATTATTAAAAATATAAAAATTAATATATTTATTATAGTGATTTAATGTCTGTTTTTAATATATGGAAAACACCAAAAAAATTATTTTTATGAGACAGGGGGCCCTTTTGCACATTTCCTTTCGTTCTACGTAAGATTCAATACATCTTGACAAAAATATATATATAGTCAATACGTGCATATGCATGAATCATGATCATCCATAACTTTTTCGAGAGAATGACTTTAAATTAGTTAGCAACAAAAAAGTGACTTGAATTATTGTACTGTTATAATAATAAATCAATTAACAAAAGGAAAAGACTGAACTGAGGGACGTCCTTCGAGTCACTGAAAGGAGAGGGCAGGTTCCTCCCTTGATTACCAAAACGAAAAAAAAAAAAACTTTTAATTATTATTATCCCCGAAAAATTTAAACAAAAACAAACACAAATCACACATCAGTAATGAATTCTTTATTATTAGTAGTACAGATGAAAGCACAAATCACACATCACTTAGAATTTCAAACCGGATCCTTTGTATTTTTCTTCAATGATCATGTCGATCTTGTTTTCCATCTCTGGAGTCAGATGATTTTTGGAGTCACCCACTTCTCCTTTGCGGAAAAAGTTAGAGTAATGCACATTGTTCCAAGTTTGTCCTGTCTTGTTGATCTCCATATTGCTCAGACTACGCAGAGAACAAAGTTCCAAGATCTTGTCTACAGATCCTCCCTCTTCCTCTTCCTCAGTGAATGGACAACCCAAGAACTTTGCAAGTCTCTTGACCTGAGCAGCAGGCTCTGACTTCATTTCCTCGTACCTCATGAAGAGAACATGCTCGGGATCTTCCAAGCTACCTCTCCAATAGCTCAACACATTTTCCCAAAAGGGTCCAAAAAAACCAACTCCACTGCATAATGAATCTAACGAAGACTCGAGAAGGCTTTTGTCTTCTTCTTTTTGAAGATAAGAGCACCTGAAATACCATAGCGATACCAACACGTCCTTCACGTTCCTGCACACGTACACGATCTTGCAAGGAGAGGAGTCCTTGAAGGGTACTTTAAGCGTATGCAACGGCATGTGAGTGGAGAACAGCCTCGGAGATGAGAAGTTGGTCAGGTCAGGTGTTGAGCTATTGAGATAATGATTGGACTCCAAGAAGGGTACTAAGCCATGAGGATTATCCGATTGAAGAGGATGAGGAACATCAGAAGAAGTGTTCTTCGATCTCTCAAGGAGAGCGACTGTGAGAGCTTTGAGCCAAGTGGTGCCGGATTTAGGGAAAGAAGCAATGACTATATCGGTTTCTTGAGGCTTGAAACCTTTTTGGAAATTTAGGACACCTAGGAGAGTGTTGGGGTAATACCAACATCCTTGGTAGTTGTAGAGCTTCCCTAGAAAATCTTTGGTCGAAGGAAGTGAAGAGATTAAAGTCTTGGTTTCTTGGCTTAAGTTGTCTTCTCTCAAGTGGTCTGGGAGCTCCTTCTCACTCATTTTTTGTGGTTACAAAATAATCTGATTTTCCCCAAGTGCAAAGATCACAAATTTATAGGTCGATGTTGTGGTAGGTGGCCACTGACTCTACAAATACGAAGATAGTTTATAGTTTGATGTCTCGGTATGTGGGCCACTGCCTCTACAAATGCGAAGATAATTTATAGCTGGATGATTTGGTAGGTAGACCAAATAATTTAGAGCAGGATTAACCGTGCTCTCTTAAGGTGGGGTTCTTAGCTTTTCTAAGAGACGTATCTTAGCTTTTAACTAAGAAAACTTAAGAACCGTCTCTTAAATAAGAACCATAAGCGCCGTCTCTTAGCGGGAAAAATGTAAAAAAAAAAAAAAAAAATTAAAAAGACAAATTTTACGTTAAGAACCCCACCTTAAGAGATCCGGGTTAATCATGGCCTTAGGGACGTGCAGTAGAAGTTTCTTGACGAAAATTTCTAATCAAAAATAATAATATTTATAACAAAAAGATATTTCAAAAATTTAAAAATTCATGCAAAAAAGTTATTTTACAAAAAGATTTTTGTATCAATCTCTAAAATTCTGAGACTCCTAGTAATGATGTCTGTAGTATGTGAACCAGTGCTACTGACTATTTTAGTAGTTACTGTATGTCTTGTAAGTGAACCAGTGAGTTGCATCTTTGTAGAAACTCAAAAGAGTTCTCCTGATCAATTTAATATTCGTATTTTGATATTCATTAGGTTGTAGTATGTGATTAAATTTCATCTTTAAAAAATAGATGAACCAATAAAAAAACGAGACACTTGCATATGGAGTATCTGATCACGTTCTTGGAGGTTCTAAGGCCATGATTAATCCGGATCTCTTAAGGTGGGGTTCTTAACGTAAAATTTGTCTTTTTAATTTTTTTTTTTATATATTTTTCCCGCTAAGAGACGTCTCTTAGGGCATGTTTATTGCAGGTCTCTTAGCATGGGGTTCTTAGCTTTTCTAGGGCATGTTTATTGCAGGTCTCTTAGCATGGGGTTCTTAGCTTTTCTAAGAGACGTTTCTTAACTTTAACTAAAAAAACTTAAGAACCGTCTCTTAAATAGGAGACCTAAGAGACGTCTCTTAACGGGAAAATTAAAAAAAAATTAAAAAAAAAATAAAAAACGTGAAATTATAAGTTAAGAACCCGGTCTAAGAGACCGTGGATAAACATGGCCTTAGAGTTCCTATTTAAGAGACGATTCTTAGCTTTTTTTAGTTAAAAGCTAAGAAACGTTTCTTAGAAAAGTTAAGAACCCCACCTTAAGAGACCCTCGTTGATCCTACTCTAAGAGTATACCGGTTTGTCACTAACTTTTAGCTAATCATTTTTATAGATTTTAAATTATTGAAAAGCGACGGGATATGGTACGTAATGAGTTACATGAACCTAAGTTATCTAACACAAAGCAAAGTCAGTGGCGGAAAACCTAAGTTATCTAACACAAAGCAAAGTCAGTGGCGGAAAACCTAAGTTATCTAACACAAAGCAAAGTCAGTGGCGGCCCTGAGTACAAGCGGAGGAAGCTAGAGTTTCCGGCCTTTATATTTTATATAAAAGATCGGCCATTTTATATAAAAGATCGGCCATTTTTTGTTAAAACTATTGTTTGTCTAGTGGTAGAATCTTCTCTAAAATAGATGACAGTTCATGGGTTCATTGTCTGTCTCTTTCAAACGTTATTTTCTTTCAAAATCATTCACTTGATAAGTCCAAAATTTTTGTGTCGCTTGCGGCCTTTAAAACTTCTAGTCCGGCACTGAGCAAAGTACAGAACTCAACACCAAAACCCTTGGAAGTTCAATGCATTCAGACTAAATTTTTACTTTTTTTTATAGTTTTGAGTTTACAGCTCAAAATATTCCAGGGCCGGACCTGAACCTAACACAAAGCAAAGTACAAAACTCGATACCAAAACTCTTAGAAGTTCAACGGACGTGCCAAAACCCATAGTAGTTAACTAAACAAGTACCCGACCTTATATACCAGATCGTTGTGTTTTGAACCCCATCTAACCCATAGCTATGGTTCCGTCAGGTACAAGGTTGGGACCTTCGTGGATAGCGAGACGGGCCCACGAGAGGAGAGGACCAGGTGTGTGGATCCTTAGGGTTTCTTTGACAATAGCTTGAAGGTGTATATGTGGGAATAGGTCAAAACGCCGGCTCCAGGACTTTGCATTGAAGCCGCTGAAAAAAAAAGCTTCAGCTTGGGAGTTGGCTCATTTTATCCCTCAAGCTCTTTGGTAACCTCTTGTATAAACTCATATGTACTTTGAAATCTCTCACTATATATAGAATAAACTTTGAACAACATGCTAAGTTAAGTGTACGTTGAAGTAACCTAATATCTAATGATTTACTCACATATTAAACATTTGGATCATCTTGATCAAAATCTTAAATTAAAATTCATACACAAATACAAGTGTCAAAAGCCTCCGTAGCATAGTGGTATTGCGTTCGCTTCGTAAGCGAAAGGCCGCGAGTTCGATCCTCGCCGGGGGCTTGTTTGAATTCACATTCAAAACTTTTTGAAGAAAATTGCTTATAACTTCCAAATAAGCAAAGACTTCAAACATTATGGGCTAGATGACAGAAAAGCGGATATTCCATGACCGAACCGGTGAATGATCACGTTTGATATTTTGCTTTTTAGGGTTAACGTCTCAAAGATCTTCTCAAGTGTTGTTGCAGGGCAGCTATCAACAGCACAAGATTGTTATCGCTAAGCTGATCACAGTGTTTGTTAGCTAGACTCGCCGATGAAAACAGGTTATATATCTTAGAGAACCTTGACCCATTATTGATGGTGATGTGTCCCTTACCAAATTATTCTCTTTAAGTACTTCACTACATTCATTGTTGTTCGTTGGATAAATAAGACATATCTCCCCATTTCTTTACTCTGTGATTGATCACGAAAAATAATTTTCCATAATATTAAAAATGATATTTTTTACACAACCCAAAAGTTTTGGTAGTGTTGCTGTTGACAAGTCCTTAGTGAGAATGAAAGACGAACCTACGTGGATGTCTTTGTCTCTCTAGACGTGGCTAAATCCCATCCTTACATCAGAAACCCATAGAAGCACTAGTGATGAGAAACAGAGTGCTAAAACAGGGGAAATGACCAAACTGGAAGCACCATTTCCTGAAAAGCCTCTGGTTCCGGTTGGACCAAACGCAGGATTAGTTCCCGTTGGTGATGGACTTGAAGGATATATGCAACCACTAACCAAATCTGCATCAAAAGAACATCATCAACGTCACAACTTTTCACATCAAAGGCTATTGACTTTTAAGAGATGATTGACTTACTGGAAGGTGGGTTTTGATTGGTAGTGGCAGTTCCCGAGAAATCACAGCTTCCAGAGACTTGAGATGCTTTCTGAAAGTAGCTGTTAACAGCCCAATCACAGTGGCTTTTTATGGTGTTTGGTTGGTAACAAGAACCATTATCATGGATTGGATTACAATCTGCTAAGCTTCCACATGCATAGTCTATTGTTGTTTGGAGCTCTTTCTCTCCTATTCCATCTTTGCAGAGACAGTAAATTGCACCTATAAAGAGAGCAAGAAGAATGAATATATGTTTTTAACCAATCTCATTCTCAGGGCATAGATTGAAAAGATCATTCCTATACATAAAGCTTCATTTAAGGTAGTAGAAAAAAAGAAGAAACACTTACTTGAAGATGTGGTTAAGGCCAAGAGAAGCAAGAGACATAGAAACACTCTCATGATTATTAAGTCTTAAGATCGCTCTTTAGGGGAAGCACAAAATAAACATTGACCGTCGACCAACAACCAGGCAGACACCAAAACTAAGATGATGGCTTTAGAGAGAAGATGTAGAGCTTGTGGAAAATGAAAAGTGTTTAATAAATATTATAAAAAAAGGACCTTGAAAACTGATTGGTTACAAAGTTCTAACTAGGAAACTTCTTTTTTTTTTAACAAATTGTATAATATTTTTAGGAAAAAATAGAAAAGAAAAGTATATATTTTTGTAGGTTGACTTGACTCATAAGTCATAACGTACAGTAGAAAAGGAAATAGACAAACTGGTAGTATTACGCATGGGACATATGCAGGGCTCACTCGGGTCGTTGCAGGACGTTACTTTGGTTATTACATTATGTATTTAACTCTTTCTGTTTGATTTGTTATTCTTAACATGCACGGTTGTGTTTGTGAGTTGAAGACCAAACAGAAGAGATTAACTGAATAGGAGCGAAGGTTTACAGTTTTCTCTTTTCATAATTTGTTTATTTAGCAGTATACGTCATTTCTAGCGATATTTTTTGAAAGTTTACTATTCAAAATAAATTATACATTTTCAATGGAAACTAAATTTAAGAAATTTTAAAAGTGAGGAAAAGAAAAGAAAATCAGAAGTCAACTTTTGTTTGATAGCTGAAATAGCCACCGATGTTGAATGACAAACAACGAATCATATGCAAGCCACTACAATCAAAAATTTCTGAAAAAAATGAATATAGTGTAGCTAGTTTCCAAGCCACTTGGCTAGTATTAGTTCCCAAACATCACAAATTAACTAATAAAAACCAATTTCCTTAATAAGCAGATATAGGAATTCGTAAGTTATGTCAAAGTTATACTTAATTTACTAGCTCCTTTATATTAGTTATAACGTGATTGCATATGTTGTCTATAAATATACAAAGTCTAATCTTGTAATCCATTTCTTTTGCATGTATGTTAATGAAACGCATGTCCGTCCATGGCTAATAGACCTCTTACATTCGTTTTTTCGGTCTGTGGATTCCATCATCTCTAACTGTCATGCATTAATTTCAGAAAATTTGAAAGTCTTGTTTACTCACTTACAATCACCACATAATCTTTCTTTGTGTTTTAGCCGCACTCACACGATATCGCGAATCATTTCCCGATATATCACTCATCATTCCATTATAGCACGCTTAGCCTTGGAATTCTAAACGGATGTGTGACAAAAAAAGATTAATACACTTTAATAATATAGATAGCAAAATTAATTTTCTTAAACCTTTATATATATATATCAGAAATCGATGTTATAGCAGAGTGGTAGAAATTATATCAATTGGGGATGTAGCTCAAATGGTAGAGCGCTCGCTTTGCATGCGAGAGGCACGGGGTTCCATCCCCCGCATCTCCATAATTTTGTCCTCTTTTTGACGTTCTTACATTCTCAGATAAGTGTGAATCTAGAAACAACCTCAGGCCGGAGAATCCAGTCCATTATGCTGCATCGTTCTGATCTAAGATGTGTGAGAAGTTCATTACGGTTGAAAGAACTGGAAAGAGATGATTTTGTACAAAAAAAAACATTTTACTTGTAAGATGATATGATCAAATGTTTGCATAACAAGAAATACATCAAAATTTCACTGAAGATCAAAAATGTATACTTTGCTTGTGCTGGAGAAAATGAAAAATCTAGACTGTAACCACCATTTTCAAGCGTTATTACCCTACAAACTCTCTGTTCAAGTAATCCAAAAAAAAACGTCTCTTGGCACTGTCTGCATCAGTTGGTAAAACGGTGGCCCACTCAGACTCCTCGCTTGACCCATCAATTTAACAAACGTTCTTTGAAGCCTCCTTGGCTCCGGCAGTCCAACCGGTCTGAAGATTTTAATTGGAGGTAGTTCTTGGCCAAGTGTAACTCTGTTTATAGCCCCACCAAGAGCTTGCTGCTCCATGACCGCATTGATAGTGATGATGACGAGTGGCAAGTAGAGTATGATAACACGTTTCATCGTCCTGAAACTCCTGGAAAGAGCCTCTCAAGAGTTGAAGAAGAAGAACAAGAGGTGAATGCTGAAGAAGATTCATGCATGTCTTATGACTTTCATTCCAATGCAATCTCCTCTCAATGTCAAGTTAGAAAGAGAGAAGAATCCAACGTTGGGAATCACTGACGCCACTGCAATATCTTGTACCTAAAATTACAGAGCAAAGTACTTGTTTCTCTCTTTGGACCTTTTAACCAATGTGGTTTGGCTATTACAGAACGGAGACTCGAACAGAGGATGATATGATTACTTGTCCTTATACTTCCAATGGTACACAAAGAGAGAGAATCTAAACGATTCTTTTTCTATCAGTTCTTGAAGTTCATATCTTTGTCACAGGTTTCGATTTTTAGATAACCATTTACTTTTTTTCATTTCTCTGATTTTTTTCTTAATCTGAAATTTCCTTACCATTCTCTTGAAAAACTTGATCAATAGTTGTTCAATAGATGTTTGGACTTCTCAAATCTCCGGGGAACAACAAAGTTCCCAATGAATCATCAAAACAACAAAGGAGGAACGATCAGTGCAGGAAGAAGAACTGCATCAGAACAAATCTTTATTACACCAGACTTCGACGATGATGCTGACAAGTAGTACAAGAGCGCTGGTGATCTGCAAAGCCAAACAACATAGGAGTTAGAGAAGTACGCGCTTTATAACACAGATAAACACACACAACATACATTTTTTGTACGTAGAATACTTATTAGTGTTATTATTATTTGCAGGCAAAACACGGCTCTTGATCATCTCGACGGCGATATTGATGAGCTTAACTGTCGTATTCAAGGCGCTAATCAACGTGCTCGTCACCTGCTTTCCAAATTAACCACCTTACCAAACAAAAATTACTGTCCAATATCTCTGTACAGTTGGAATTTTCTTCTTTGTTCATTCTTTACTATAAAAAATTCTCAATACCATAACTCCTTTGATTCAGTTTCTTCTCAAAATACCAAAAAAAAACAGAGAAAACTTAACCAAACATACATATACACTCGTACAGTAATGTATTTACTACACCAAAAAGCCCTTCAGACTGACATCACAGAGTGATTCAGACAAACTCTTCAAACTTACAAGAATCAGTATTAATATAGTGTACAGAAACTTGTGTTCTCTTCCCAACTTGAGAAACATGGTTCTTACCGTGGGAATATGATACTATACAAAGTTACAAACCTTGCCCCTGAGTAGATTCACTTCTTCTGTATTAAGTCTCCTCGTTCTTGACTGGGATCCAACGGTTGTCTGATGAAGTTCCTTTCTTTCCCCGGGTAAAGAACCCTATAATGAACCCTAAAAGGACACCCATAACCATCAAGCCTGCTCCTTTGACATACCATGAGACATTAGATTCAGATTTTCCCACAAGTGTTGCAGATATAGGAACGGTCTTAATACTATCGTCTTTGCTCCCACTGATCACTTCCCCAGATGCTAACATCTCAACCGTATCATGAACTTCCCCATCGTGGTTACCCACAAATGAAACAGTGAGCTTTTCTTTGTTTGCAACTAGACGAGTGTAACCAAACTCACCAGTACGGTACATTGATTGTTCAGGCTGCGGGAATATAGGAAGACCTGGATGGTTCGGTCTCGGCTGCCAAATCGGTTGCCAATCTTGACCACCCATACCGATGACAAGATGAACCGGGCTTCCTTGCCACTGTTTCCCACAAGTGTTGTTCCTTATCGGACAAAACCTTTCGTATCTATGAACATGTCCCCACAGAGCAAGTGTCACGTTGTTCTCCACAAACAACGGTTCCAAATGCTCAACCATCTTTTCTCTAATCATAGTATCTCTAACCTCGTTGCTCGTAGTGTACATTGGTCTGTGCCCTTGCACGACAACAAATGGAGTTTTCTTCCTGTTCACAGACTCTAGATCACGCTTTATGAACTCGTATTGACTCCCTCCTTTAAGAAAATTCGTCTCTGTGGAGATATAAACGAAATGAACCGATCCCACGTCATAAGAGTAATACAGATTCCTCGTCGGAGGAGCTTTCGTTCCTGTAGGCTCTGATGAGTTTCCAGGCATGTTGAACCTCATACTATACGGCACACCGCACTCACCACCACCATCGTTTCCATAAATCCAAGCTGCCCAATCAGGTTTCCAAGGCTGAGCAGGAAAATCATACTCATGGTTACCAATACAAACATGGTAAGGAACTCTCGAGGCAATAGGCTCGATCTGAGCAAAGAAGTCATCTCACACCCATGAGTAGCCACGAGCATAGCTTATATCTCCAATGTGTGAAACAAGAGCTGGCTTATCACCAAGAGCTTCAATGTCACGTAGGATCCACTTCACTGTGGAGATACTCTCGTTTTGAGTGCGAATAAACGTTGTGTAAGGTGTAGCGCAACCCATATCACCAAACATGAAAGCTATGGTTTCTTCTGAGTAGACATCTCGAGCAATAAAGCTATGGATCTCACTCCATCCCTTTGAATCACTCCCAACCTGAAACAAACAAAGACATAACCTTTGAACCAAAGTTTTGTTTGCAAGATAACACATGATTCAAATTAGACGTGAGCAAAAAATCTTTGCCTTACCTGATAGTAATACCGAACGCCTCCGTTCAAATTCTTCATAATGGAATCAAAAATCCAACCGGGATCTCTCCACCCGATGGTGGTATTAGCCGGAGCATTACACATGTGTTCTCTCTCGTACCTCACTCCCCGCGCCGGCGCGGAGTTTCCCAACATCTCCTTCGCTTCTCCGTATCTCACAAACCGCTCTTCGCCGTCCCCAGCTACGAACGTAACCCTCATCCTGTTAACCTTATCCTCGAACGCTAAATGGATCTGCTCCGGCTTGCTAACGGCGGATCCGAAACTCAGCTGCTCCGATTCCGCTAGAAGGTGTTTAGTCCCCGGTAAAGGATTCTGATCGTGATCCATGTGTTTCGTGTCGATCTCGGATTGCGTCCATCGGAAGATCCGGAAGGTGTAGTTTGATCGGAGATTGGTGAGAGGAAGGGAGATCGAGCCGGAACCGGATTGCCACGTGGAGGAAGCGTTAAGGAATTTGTAGCCGATGAAGTGATCGTGAGGAGAGTTCGGCGGCGAGTAGATGCCTAGCCAGTCGAGATCGGAGGGTGAGTCGACGCCGGACCATTGGATGACGACGGAATCGCCGGATCGGTTTAGAGTTTTGGGAGATATGGAGATGGTTGATTTAGCGTTAGCTGAGAAGACGAAGATAGAGACGAAGAGGAGGAAGGAAGATAAATTCACGACCATGGCGGTGAATGCGACGACGGAGGAGAAAGTGAATGACTCCTGCCGGAGAAGGAAGATATAACACAGTGGTTCAACACGACGACGTTTTATCGCTTGCTCTTAGTTCGTTTTGATGTATTCGATTTTAAATAGTTTTTTTTTCGTTTTGTGCACATTTAAAAGTTTAAAACTATTTTAAACTTATGACGTGTCACCTTCCTTAGGGCATCTTTAACCCAAGAACCCCATTTGGGGTTCTTAATTTTTTGTTTTTCTGATTAAAAAAAAAGAGAAAAAATAAATTTAAAACGAACCAATCGCGAGCTGCCACGTGTCAGTGGGACCCGCAAACAGTGTAAGAAACCCTCAAAAACAGGTTCTTAATTAGAGATTTTAGGAGATGGTTCTTGCACTGTTCACGGACCCCACGCGTCAGTGGGGTCCGCGAACAGTGCAAGAACCCCCTTTAAGAAACCCGGATAAAGATGCTCTTAGAGATGGACTCTTGAACCTCTCTAAGCTAAAGGATGTCAATAATGTTCTTTGAGTAGGAAGAAACAATGCCTCAGGGTATGATTTGTTTTAGAGGAATTAGATTATGAATTGGTTAAGGTTTTCTTTAAACTGTCCTTATGAGAAAGCAAAGAAGCAGAAAGGCAAAGAAAGAAAAGGTGTTCTTTACTTAACCTACACACTTTTATGATCCAAATCTGTAACCTGCATGCAAAGTAATAAACCCCTTCAAAACCCCTTCCAACACATCTAAACCATACCCTCCAACCATATGTTACGTTGAAATGGATAGCTTGATCAAGCAAACCAGGTAAATCACTAAGCATCGCGATTCATCTCTTCTTTTCAACCACACATAGACATATATTGATGTACAAGTTTGGTATCTGTCTCAGGAGAAGGCATCCAGCTGCCCCGGTAAAAACAGATGAGGTTGGTAATGGCACTAGAGAGAAGAATGTGCCACCAAGGAAGTCTGTTTCATTCAAAGAAGGTGCCACAAACTTATGCTATGTTGTTATTTCTATCCCCTATCAATATTTGATGCTTGATTAATATTAACTTAGGGGTTATATCATTACTATGTGCGCTGGTAGATAAGAAGAAGCCGTCAAACTGGTTAGAGAAGCAGTTTTCGAGACAAATGAGCGACCAAAGTTATGATCTGATCATCGACATGGACTATGCAGCTGCTGTTGCAGCCACTGCTTATGCCATAACCACTTTGGAAAAAACTTGGCTAGAGAGTTATCATGTACGGGTTCTTAAGATTATACATAATTTAGTTAGAGTAAGCAGATTAATTTGATCTAGTTTGTAAATTTAAACAAAGCAGAGTGGCCGAGAAGATGCGTTTCCTTTAGAGGAACCAAGAAGCTTATCAAGAAGATTCTCAGGTGACGTTTCAGAATAACTCAAGATCTATTGTTTACTGCTTGTTACAAATCATTTTTTTGCATTTTTGTTATGTTGATACAGGCCAACTTTCATTTAAAGAACCTGAGATAAATGATAACGAACTCCCCACGCTAAAGTCTCCAGTGAGGAAGTCATCATCGGTCAAAAAGACTCCGACCTTCTCCATGGACTTTGGAGGAGATCACACCAGACGAAGTGAAGATTCAGCGGAGAAACATGAAAGACCAAGAAAACCGGTTTCTGAACCGCTGGCTCCAATGCAGACACAACCACCGGTCAGGACACGATCAGAACGTCGTGCTCCACCACCACCACCTCCTCCTCCTCCTCCTCCTCCTCTATCACCTTCGCCTCTGCGGCTTCCACCTAGAGAAACTAAAAGGGCAAGTTCTGGGGGTACTAGTCGAGAACATGATTCTACAGCTGATGCTTGGGAAAAAGCTGAACTAGCTAAGATCAAAGCAAGGTAAGTCTCAAACAAGAAAGGACTTATACATGTTTTGTGTACTTGACATATGTGTTACACAAGCTCAGGTACGAGAAGTTAAACAGAAAGATCGACTTGTGGGAAGCTAAAAAGAGGGACAAAGCTAGAAGGAAGCTGGACAAATCTGAGGTTGATAAGATGATTTGAACTAGTTCAATTTAATCTCATGATGGTTTGAAAATGTGCTTTCTCTAACAGTAGTTTTGGTACATGAAACAAACAGCAGAGCGAAGAAGAACAAAGGAGAAAGAGAGGCTTGCAGAGATTTAGGGAAGACATGGAGTACATCCAACAGATTGCTTCCGGAGCTAGAGCTCAGGCTGAGAAACAAAGGCATAACCAAGAGTTTGAGGTGAAGGAGAGAGCAGGAATTGTCCGTAAAACCGGTAAAATACCTGGAAAAGCATGTTCATGTTTCTGAGACTAAAACAAAGGTTCTCAGATACTTGTAGCTGTACATATTAGTGTGTATGTGTGAGAGAGTAATATACACCATGTAATCAAATAAAGATTACACCATCCCTTGCAAAATCTGAGACATAACGTTCCTATTGATTGCATGAAACAAAGGCTTCGAAAAACATTAAGATTAACCAAACCAACTTGTTCCAGTAACAGTGTGCACCAATCATCTCCTCCAAGTTACACAACCTTTGATTCTGCCCCCATGTGTTTTGCTCCCTCTGTTGATTCATTCTTATTTTGATATTACTGAAAAGGTTTCTTTATCATCAGCAAAAATGTATCATGTTGTTATTTAATTGCCCGATAATGATCAATCCATGATAGTGAAGTTTGGACTATACAAAAAACTTGTTGGCAAGACTCATCTCATACCCACGAGTAACCACGACATTAGCTTATATTTTCCAAATTAATGTGTGAAACGAAAGATGGCTTGTCACCAAAGAGCTTCAATGTCGTGTAAGGTGTAGCGCAACCCACACCTCCCCAACATGAAAGCTATAGGTTTCTTCTGAAAAGTCATTTGTTAGTTTGAAGTTATGGGCTCAATCAAATTGTTAAGTAGACACGTACGAAAGGCTTACGTGAGTAAGTGGTTCTCTTTTTTGTTTTCTTAATTAAAAGAAACTTGTAATTTACTCTTACCGACAAAAGAAAGTGATTGTATTTATCATCCACCGAACCTTCTACCGACACGACTGCCTTTAACAGAAAACGATGCATTCAACACCACACAAGAAATATCAAAGATGTGTGATCCACAAGCGAACATCACATTCAGTCATAAATACAATAATGACCCATCACTATATTTTCCTTTCGGCCACGACAAACAACCCATATCAACTTTTAGCAAGTGTTATTATGTCTTCTCATCAACGTCCAAAACTATACTTTTTGTAACATACAAAAAATAATTATTGAGAACATGAATACTATTAAACTTGATAAATGATTAGAGTGTTTTTGCTTCCTCTGATATTTTGTACTTTAAAATACAAAAGAGTTACGTCTACAATGTTGTAGTGCTATTTAACATTACTTAAACAATAGAATACATAATTATAATATGTTTATTTGTCACAATAAATAGACGATATCGTTATTTAATTTTAAAAAGAATATTCATTCATTTTTTGTCTATATATACACAAATCCACCATCTCTTAGCTCTACACTCAACACAAAATCATATTCAGAATAGAAAAAAGAAAGAAAACGAAAGATGAACTTCCTCTCCGATCAGGTAAAGAAATTCTCCGACTCCAAACCAGAGGAGCCAGACCACAACAAGCCCGTCGAAGGAACCGAAACAACCAACAGACCAGCTTCATCCTCTGAGCTCATGGCTAGTGCCAAGGTTGTTGCCGAAGCTGCTCAAGCCGCGGCTCGTAACGAGTCAGACAAACTCGACAAGGCTAAAGTCGCCGGAGCCAGCGCTGATATCTTAGATGCCGCCCAAAAATACGGTAAGCTCGATGAAAAGAGCGGCACTGGTCAGTACCTCGAAAAGGCCGAGAAGTATCTAAACGATTTCGAGTCCTCACATTCCTCCGGCGCCGCCGGTACTCCTCCTCCGGCTGTCGGTACTCCTCCTCAGGCTGCCGGTGCTCCTCCTCCGGAAAGGAAGGCTGAACCGGAAGATAAGAAAGCCGAAGAGGAGTCTGGTGGTGGGTTGGGAGGTTATGCTAAGATGGCTCAAGGTTTCATGAAGTGATTCGTTAACTGTTATTTTATCATGTAGTAATAAAATTAAATAAAGTTCGTACTTAAGTGATTATGTTGTATGGTTTTAGTACGTATTAAGTACGTTAGTAATTATGTTAGTATCGTTTAGTATGGGGAGCGAATGTAATCTATCTCTTTGACTTTGTTCTGTGACTTCTGTTCTTAATCTATCTATATTTGTTGTGATTATGCTAAATGTTTTGGTGTCTTAGATTGTGACTGATTAGTCATTTTAGAGTAAACAGTTACTCTAAATTTCAAGTCTCTCTATATTTCAATAAGAAATTACCAATCAAGTGGAATATTACTTATAGTATTTACTAAACACTATCGAAAAAAAAGGAGAAATTCACCTTCACTTTTACTCTTAGATTTTACTAGTATAATATCATTTACTCCACATTTATTTTCTCTTTCTCACTTTTTCACCAATTATTTCGTCTCTTTTCCACCTTTTATTTTTACTCTACTTTATTCTAACTTTACCAGCCAAGAGGCTTAGTGTTGTTAGGTCATGATTAACTGAGTTTTGAGTTTTGAAGCTAAGAGACGGTTATTAATTTTTCTTTGTTTTTAACTAAGAAAAACTAATAATCGTCTCTTAAATAAAAGATATAAGAAATATTTTTTAGATGAAAAGTATAAAAAAAAAGTTAAATCATAAATTAAAAATTTTAGTTAAGAAATTGTGGTTAATTTTACTCTTAATACTTCTATAAAATAAGGAGCAAAAATGATTGAAGAGGTGATTGGATGGACCATAGCTCAAAAAAATTAACTATAGAATTTAGTCTAATTTTTGATATATCTGTATCTAGTATAGTAACAATTTTATGAAAAATGACAAAAAATTTATTCCTACAACCATAATTTTTTTTACTTTAAAAATATAGCTGCTACAACTATTTTTTATTTTTAATTTAGTTTTAAAATTATATAAAACATTATTGGTAATTTATATGGTTTAAAAATAAATATTATTGGTAATTTAAAAGTACACCCTAATCAAATCACCCTCAGAAACTACAAATTCGGCAATTAATTACTCAAGCAAAAGAACCAAAATACATAGCCCATACATTGTTTATGTGTACCGAACCGAATTAATTTTTTGTATATAAACCCAACCAAAACGAAAAAGTCAACTAATCTAAATAAAATATATTACCGAGCGAAAAAAGTAATAAAAATTCCTCGATGAAAATATGTATCACAAACAGTCTGATATTATATCTTTCTCCCTCTATACGATAACATTTTTGAAAAGAATCTGACAGTAATGATAATCTATGGTATCAAATACAACTATTCCCAACCATCACGTGACATCCGCGTGTGATGATGAACGTTGGTTACACTTGTAGTTACAGTTGAAGGACATCTCTGTCTTCTCGGCCTTCTTGTCATTTTACCCCAACCTGCAAAGCTTCTATCTTCAAACCCCATTTCAGTCTCACCATTGTTGCTCACATGTTGTTGAACCGAGGGACAAGGAGCCTCTACCGGGTAATAGACCACCGGTTCAGGGATTGTTATGACACGTCTTGGTCTTCCTCTTGCACCGGTTTTCTTCCTCGTTAAACCGGTTGGAGTCCAGGAGCTTCCCGTTGCTCTCATGAACCCATCAAACATCTGAATGTCTTCTGTTACTTCGTGTTTGGAAAGAGACAAAAGTCCAGGGAGTATGTCTCTTTGGAAGTCTCGTCTATGTTTTCCTTTTCTAGCGTTTCCTCTTCTTGGTCTTTGGCTCGTGACCACAGAGGTTTCCTCTAATATGAGGTCTTCAGGGACTAATGGCGTAGGCATGTACTCTTCTTCTCTGATCTCAGGTAGTTGCAGGGTCATTGACTCGAAGTAGTCTATCTCCTCGATAGAACGCGCTTGATTCGTCGAGAAAGAAGCCAGCTTTTGGTCTAGATTCTCTCTGTGCGTATCTACTGTTTCTGCAAACCAGTGAAGGATGACTGTTTCTGGAGCAACACTTTCAAGCTCTCTATCTATACAAGCTGAAGAGATGGCAACTATTGTCTCTGCTGCCATTTTCTCAAACTCAGCCGGTTTTTCAAGAGTTTTTTCTTCAGTTCGGGTCTCTTCTAATGGTTTTTCTCCAGAGACATCTTCCTCTTCAACATCAGATTCAGGAACAGTTTCCAAATCTATCATACGTTTCTTTGAGTTCAGTCTTGAACTGGTAGGAGCAGGCCAGTTTTCATCTTCATCTTCACTAACCGACATGTTCAAATCAATAAGACACTTGTTACTAACGGAAACCTTTGTCCCTTTCTGTTCCTCCGTTGGCTGATCCTCATCACAAAGTGGTTCACACGGTTCGTTGA
The DNA here is from genome assembly GCA_905132885.1 of Moricandia moricandioides. Classification (NCBI taxonomy): domain Eukaryota; kingdom Viridiplantae; phylum Streptophyta; class Magnoliopsida; order Brassicales; family Brassicaceae; genus Moricandia; species Moricandia moricandioides. The sequence goes on from CAJHQQ010001530.1 coordinate 64,420, forward strand.
TGTCTAGCATTATCCTAGCTTTATGGACTTTATCTCTTTCTGCATTGGATTCATCTCTATAAGCAGTTCCAGCTTTGATCTTCTCAGTGTCTGGTTTACTGGAACAGGAACCAGATTTTAACCTCTCTAGCCACATAAGATTCTTGACACTGTTTCCTCCCTCCTCTTTGATGTTGGAAGGTTTCAAAGAAGAATCCGGAACAGCATCATTACTATTCAGATTCCATCTCCCATCAGCTACATTAGAGATACAATTAGTCTTGGGTTTTATAAGCCATGGTAAAGTAGCCAGATGTTCATCATCTTTTCTGACTTCCACAACAGAAGTGTTTGAAAGCGTCACATTCAAGTTCAAATCTCTCACAGACTTCTTCACCGCAGAGCCATTCAAATCCAAGACTGCATTCCCCGGGCTATAATCACTTCTTCCTCCGTTAGGATAACTATAGCCAGTCCCTTTTGATTTCGATGAAGAACACTCATTGTAAAAGATGTTGTGGTTTGACCGAGTGGCACTCCCACACCCTGAGTTATATCTAGCATTGCTTTCAAACTGTAATCTATCTCCGAGACCCCCTAGTTTCTGAGCATTTGTGTCAGACAGGTTTAGAACCGGGTATCTCTGCGCTGAAGCAGCTCTCTGAGGGAAGCCAAAGCTAGGATTTTGCCAAGAAGAATGCAGACGGTTCCACGGGACAGCAGAATCTGGAGTATTATATGGATACAAGTGGCGTGGTTGATGAGAAGCAAAACTTGACTCATGGATGACTTCATGACTAGTGTTAGTATCAGTATCAGCTTCTAGGTCAATAAACGTCTTTCCTCTCCAGAGGTCTGCCTTGCTTGGAAGACCAGAACTAGGTAAACCCATAACTCTTTGTGAACTGTTTATTTGCATAGGCTGAGATAATGAATCCAGTGGCTTGACCGGTTGATGAAATGGAGTAGCAGACTTTTGTGTGCCAGTGTAATGATCTGCACATACAAAAATTTAGAAACAAAGAAGAAAAATCCAACAACTTACAACTTAGTGTATCATCTTACCACTTCTTACGGGCTGATGTTGTGGCCAGACTTTCGGTTTACCGTTTTCATCTGGAAGAAGAGAGATAACAGGAACATGCTCCCTTACACTGCCTGAGTTCAGAACTTTTCCGTAGTCATGAATATGGCTTTGAAATTCGCCATTTCGCAAGTCACGGGAGTGGCCATAAGCAACTTCATTTGTTTCTTGAGCCTTAAACGGTTCGTTCAAATCAGCCAAGCCATTGCTTCTACTACTCGAACCATACCCAATTCTCAAATTATCTCCTCGAGGCTCAGCTCTATTAGGAAGCTGGCTTGATGTCCCAGAAACCCGGTGATTTTTCAACTCTATAACTTCTTCATTGTCATCAATGTACTCATCAGCCGGAAGACAAAGATCTATCATCTTTCTCCTGATTTTCGTCGGTCTAATCTCCAAAGCTTCAACATGTTTGGAACTAGCTCCATTGTGCCATGGAAGCTGACCAGAATTGCCTCCTTTAATGGGAGAATGGCCATTATCTTCCACTACCGACATGGATGGAAAACTAGGCAGTTTCCATTTACGGACATCATCATTAGTAGCTTGAGATGAACACGATGCCTCGACTGGAAACCATTCTTTATTAAACTGTTTCCTTTTCAGTTCATCCATCATATCCTTTTGTATCCCGTATACCCGGTGAAGTTCCAAAACCTAGTCAAACATTACAATCAATCAGAAGCTGAAAAAGCCAGAGAAAGCTGAGAGAGAAAATCATCTACTAACTAACAAACCTGTGCCTTAAAAACAGCTTCGTGTTCGAGCATTGTCCTTCTCACCACATCTTTGTAGGATTGATCATTGGCCGAGGTTCTACTATTGTCACTGTTGAGCAATGGCAATCTACAACCGTTAAAATCGTTGTTGAGATCTCTCATAGAGTGATGATATCCCGGAGATAAGGTTTCAGAATGCACCTTTGTTCCCATTCCTGCTCCCACACACACAAAAAAAAAACACAAACTTTAGTCTTGGACAAGAGAGTGAACAACCACTGATTCAAAACGACATTAGCATTGTCCCCAAATCCTAAACCAACACAACAAAGCATTAACCACATTTGGTCCGTAAAGACATAAACTTTATAGCTCCAGAGCTCAATCTGGTTCAATCACCATAAACCCATTTTCTGAATTAGCTTTTATAACAGTTTCTCACAAGTCAAAACATATAGCAGAAAAGAAAGTGATTATAACACACTCTAGATAAAAGGGTTTTGATTCAGTGATAAAGGGTCGTCTTCAGAATAGTCAAGTCTAAAATCTCAAAGTTAGATTATAAAAGATCTGGAAAAATAATTAGGACATGAATGAACCAAATTGACTGAAGAAGATATGCATTAATCTAGCGAACCTAAATGAAAATTAAAATTGAAAATCATCAGATAAAAAATTAAAATTATCAGAGATTACCTTAAACCAACATCCTCTTCTCGCATCGACACTTTCTTCAGGATACCAAAAAAAAAAATGAAGATTTTACAAGTTTTTAACAAAGTGAAAAATCTAAAAAAAAAATCAGATCGTCATCTTCTTCGATCTACTGGGCCACTCTCTCTCTATACCCAAAAGAAAAAAATTGCCGGAGAGGAAAAGAAATCTCCTTTATTTTTCTTCTTCTTCGTCTTGGGAGAGATAATAATAAAAAGAAGTTAAGTTGTTTATAGAGGAGAAAAGGAAAGATCCGAAAAATCACAAAGAAAAAAAAAACAAACGACCCTTGCTATCTATCTATCTATCAACACAACAGTGACATTAATTTATTTTGTCAACATCCGGTCTTCTCTTCCCTTCTTCCCCTTTTTATTCTATTCTCTGCTTTTTTTTTCTTTTTTGGTTCCTCCCTTCCGTTAAATGTAATAGGGATACCTCTCTAACCTTTTTTGAAACTTATACTTACTACAATTTAAATATATAATAGGATGTATAGTTTGACTCGTTTAACTCTTCTTTTAGTAATAATTTATATATACACACTTAAAAAAATTCCATACATATAACAATACATTATTTAAATTATAATTCTTCCGGTCGACTAACATAATTTTTTTAATTGTAAAAATAAATGTTTTATTTTCCCTATGCATAAATTTTAAATTTTCATAAAACTAATTGAATTTATCAAAATATTATTGGTTATTAAAAATTAACAATTACAAAATGCTACATTTATAGTTGTGTAATTTATTTAAAATATGTATGAAAACATTAAAGACTACTTTTTTAAAAATGCATGTAATATAATTTTGATTTTATTTAATTATTTAGTTGATATTTTTTTTTTTTGAATAAAAAACCACCGTGAAATGGTTATCTTCTAGATTATCTCCATATATCTTTGCTGCTTTGAAAGTACATTCAAAACATATGGTAACATATTATTTTTATTTTCTGTAATCATTATTTCAATATATAATTGAATAAAGCTGTAATTAATAAACTGTTGACAGCAAACAAAGCATGGGCCCCGGTTAAAGTCTTATTTTCTTGCATCTCTAATTCGTTGGCTACTGTGGAATCATTTTTCGTTTATATGAGGAATTATAATTTTTGTTAGATCATTAAAAAAAAACTGGTGATCGAAGTTGATTTTTTGATGTATAGAAAATAATGGAAAGAAAAATTTGGACACTGATGGGATCTGTGAGCGTAGTTCTCAAAGAATTACAAGGAAATAAGGATCTAATATAACTTTAAAAAAAGTATAAACGTATTTGGTGAAAACCGTAAGGCATATAGCCATGAAATTAAACTGGTAACTAGAGTTTGATTGGTATATCTATGTGCGGATGTTTATTTTAAATTAAATATATAAACATTTTAAAACATAATAATGTAGTAGTTACATTTACATAACAATATAATATGATTAGAAATTTAAATTTTATTTAGATATTTATAAATTTTGATTTGTGTTCAGTTTAGATAGTTGCAATTTCAAATAAATTATCCATTTAAATTATATAAAATTAAATTTAAATATATTTTAAGGCTTCAGTTCAAAATTGTAAGTTTGAATAGTTGTAAGTGAATTTAAATGTCTGAAGAAAGAATATTTAGAATTTATTTCGCGTTTGAAAAAAAAATATTTTTTTCAAATAAAATATATTAACGATAATATATTACTCTCAATGATATAGGTAAACTATTTCTGAAACAACAAATTTAATAAAATTTATATATTATTATAATAAGCATTTGCTTTAAATAAGTTTTGGTGGAAGATGAGTATATGTGAACCGAATAATTAGTACTACAATAAACTAATTTTTGTGTTAATTTTGATTAGTTTATGTTATATAAGTATTATTAACATAAATATTTGTCACGATTTGTTAGCAATAAAATGATATACTGTGAGAAAAAATATATGTGAAAAAGAACATCCATATATATAGTCAAACGCTTAAAATAATTATAATTAGAAAAATTAGATTTTAAATAAATTACGCATGATTGTAAAGAAGATAAAATTAGAAAATTCTTCTTTTATATTAATAAATATATTATAAAAAAAGTTAAATAGAAATTAATTTTTAATTATTAATTTAATGACATAAATTGTAAATAATTAGATGAGTCAGTGATTAAGTTAAAATGGTACTTGAACTGTTTTGTTCGATCATCCTCATTCCACACACATACTTTATGTAAATAGTAAAGTGAGTTTAGCCCTTAAAGGCGTGACAAAATAATTACCACCTTTTTATTATCGAGATGACCAAAACTCTTTAAAATCTGAGCTATAAATATAAGCACGAAAGTATAAATTTCTCACAATTTTTTCCTATATCATACACAGTCGCATAAACTTTGTATTCTTCAAAATATCTTGTTTTAAAATAATCGGATTCGGTCAAAAATCTAAGCTACGCTCATTTTGTTTCTCTCTTATGTCACAAACACACATGGTAACACCGGAAGAATTACTACCATATCTCATTATTAAAAAGGTTAAATCCATAGTAGATCTAAGCGCGTTAACTACTTTTTACCGGCGAGACATTAGTATTCTTGACTGAGTTTTAAATTGTTGTTTAATTTGCTAACTATCTCAAAGGCTTAGTTAGAGATTGCTGGAAAAGGAATCAATTATATAGCATATTAAATTTAACTTCAATACTACAATGCTACACCTCTGTATATTAATATATATGAAGGTACTAGACTAAAATAGTTGATCAAATAACTTGAAGACTTGGATAATTAATAGACCGAATGGTCTGTATTGTTTATAAGATTATATATATCAATAGTTTTAATGTTTTAATTGGGTTCAAGATTATTTAGGAATAGACCTTAAAAGTGGTCCAAAGTATGCTTTCGGAAATGTCACTCTCATCAGAAACAAAAACAAAAAAAAAGTAAAGATTTATTAACTGAGTATTAGTCAAGGGTCCTATCATACTTCTCATGGTGTGTCCCACCAAATTGATTTCATAATCAAACAGAGATAAAAATCCATAATTATATAGACACATGCAAAGCCGAATCAAACTGTCATTTTTCTTTGGGTTTGTAGTTTTTTTTTAAAATAATTCAATTTAAGAACATTCGTTTTAGCTGAGTATACTTTTTTTCAAAAGTGATATGGCATTGCTAAGAAGAAACTTTAGTAGTAAGAATCCATATGTTTAAAATAACAAAGTAGTTAATAAAATGAAGGTTCTACAGAAAATATGGTGGTTGAAAACTATAGTGCATCGTTACTCGCTATGCGTATCATCAATCGAAATATTATGATAGCTTGATGGTTGATATTAAAACAAGATAAAATTGGTATTTAAAAAGTAAATTATTTGCCACTCGTCTCCCACTAGCTCCCCTCCATTCCCTTTTGCAAAAAATAATAATGTAAAAATATCCTCATCTTTTTTTGGGTCAGAAAAATACGCTTAGCGTCCATTTTTCGCATATAACATTTTAATAGACGTTATAAATACTTTTCTTTTTGAGTGAAGGCATAATAAAATAATTTGCTAGTTACATATAAGAAAAGTTCACATCAGTTTTTGAGTTTTCGTTTTGTAACAGTCAGTTTTTGAGTCTATTATACTGTTGACACATTTTTTGGTGATCATACGGATGCCTAAGATAATAGTCATACCACTGTAAAATTTATTTGTTTTGTAACTAATTAGTACTCTCTTGTTTTAATAATGTCCCTTTAACATTTTTCACATAAACTAAAATAATGATTGAAATGTATATAAATTCTTCTTAATTACACATATTCAATTAATAGTAATAAAAATAAATAAAATTATTTATAAAATTAACGTATTTGTAACTAATATTAAGTTGAAAATTATATTAAAATTTTAAAATGATGTTTTTTTAGAATAAAAAATATGAAAATGACATTTAATACGAAACAAATAAAGTACATCAAATTTGTTTTAAATTGAGTTGTGATCAGTTTTTGATGATCGTATGGACGTCTAAGATAGTAGTCATACCACTGTGAAAATAGAGGTGATAAAAATTTTATTTATCTAAAATAAAAAATAGCGCAGAGTTTTTTCTTGTCGGTAATTTACAGAATTTTCATAGTCTATTTTAAACTGATGATAAAAAAAACTATTAAATAATTTATTTGCAGGTTTATCATTGTTTTGTAATATAGTTTGTATTGTTCTTATCATCCTAGTATTACGACTTTAGATACATATATACACACTAGTATAATGATTTTAAACAGTTTTCAAATATTTTAATGTGTTTTAAATAAACTATATTAATTCATTATTGACATTTTGAAATGTTAATATGTTTATTTATATCTCTAAATTGTAATATACTAGGCAAAATACCCAAAATTCTTAGTTATAAAATTAAAATAAAAAATAGAGGCGTGATCAAAATTTTATTTACCTAACCGTACTAAAACAAATAGTTGGCTTATCTCATTTAATGTCATGGAATCCAACGGTGGAGATACTCTCTATTAACTGGAGGCCCATCTCAATCATAAAAGAAACCCTAAAAGGCCTTTGATATAAAAGCCCAGCGAAACGTCTCTGAGGCTTCCTCGAGCGTCATCACCTTCGATCCGTTTGGTCTCCCTATCGTCTCTTCTCCTAGTCGAAACTCCATCATTCACGGCAACCATGTCGAAAGAGTAGCATCATGTATACAACATAACATGTACGTATACATCTTATACTAATCTAGTATAGTACCATTTGTATATATGGTACTTATCTCAGACGATTATACGTTGGGCTTTATTCGACAGCCCATGAAGATATAAAATGGGCTTTGAAAACGCAAATGCCAACTGTCGTTTAGGCATTCAGACAACGTGGAGTAGACTTGGCCTTGTCCCTTGCCTCTTGACTCCAAGTTCATATCGTACAATACAATACCGACACTTTTGTAATAAAAGATGAAACCTAAACTGAAATCGAATAAACACATCAGTTCTTTTGGTTAAAGGTTAATACATCTTTTCATACTGTTCTCATAATATACTTCTAGATCCAGCTTTCTTGACCATGACACTTACCATAAAAGATGTTCTACTTCTGATTTTTGTTCTCAAGTTTTAGTTCTAATTTAAAATCTCTTATATATAAATTATTGTAATAGTACAACCTACAATGATTTATATAATTTATAAATTTTCATAATAATTTTTATGAAAACATTTCTTTTATTTTTCTGCTGCATACTTAAAGTTAGATTTTTTAGGGCAAAAAAATTACTTCTTCAGTTTCACTAATATGTAGATTTTAGAAAAAAAAATATTTTATAAAGGAATTTTTTATATTTTTTCATAAAATATTTTTAAACTTTAAAAAATAATTGATTTTATTGAGTTATTATTGATTAAAAACTGTTAAAAATTATAAAAAATACATTTATTATAGAAATTAAATATGTTTTTTTATTATGTGAAATAACAAAAAAAAATATCTTTCTTAAACAGAGCGAATATATTCGAAAATTAACATACATTTCGAAACGTGTTATTCTTTTCTACACACTACTCACTCATTTGAATAAATTTTATTATGTTTTGAGAAAAAGAAAACAAGAGAGAGAGAGGTTTCTTTTACATATCTGCATCGTGGACTTTTTTATACTGCGAGAACACAAAAGCTTTTAATCTTTAATGTTTATAGATCCGTTTGACCAAAAAAAAAATGTTTATAGATCCGTTTAATAGAACATAAAAGAAGAAAAACCTCGAAATCTCCATTAAAAGAATCACAAAAACGGCAAAAAGAGCGGAACGAAACACGACACGGATTCACACAGACAGATATATACAAAAAGGAATTATCTTTTCTTCTTCTGTTTGTTAATTTTGAGGATCTATGTCGGAGAAGGAAGAGCTTCCGTCGACATCGAAGTCCACCGGAGCTCCGTCTCGACCCACTTTATCTCTTCCTCCACGGCCGTTTAGTGAGATGTTCTTCAACGGTGGCGTTGGATTCAGCCCTGGTCCGATGACTCTTGTCTCAAACATGTTCTCCGATTCCGATGAGTCTAGGTCTTTCTCTCAGCTCCTTGCCGGAGTCATGAATTCTCCTGCAGCGGCCGGGAAGGCTAGTGAAGGGAGTAGTAATAGCTCGAGTGGTGATGTTGACCCGAGATTCAAGCAGAGCAGACCCACGGGTTTGATGGTTTCGCAGTCACCGTCTGTGTTCACCGTACCGCCAGGGCTGAGTCCGGCGATGTTGCTGGATTCACCGAGCTTCTTGGGTCTTTTCTCTCCCGTTCAGGTTTTAAGATTTACATCAACAAGTTTCTATTTTGGTTAAGAGTTTAAAAATCTATTTATGGAAACTGAAAGTATATCTCTTTCTGTGTTCTGTTTCTTGTTTCTTTTGCTTGGTTGGCTGCTCAGGCAAAAAAAGACACGTTTTTGTTAGCAGACAGATCATAGACTTGTAATAGCCATTTCTCTAGAAGATAGAAAGAACCAAAAAAAAAGCATTCAATTCGTCTTCATCTTAGGTCAAAATTGGACAAATCAGATTAGAGTTGAATTAGGGTTTATTAGAGAGATTGTGGATTGTCTAATAGAGGAAGGAACTTTGTAACTCAACTATATTGAAAAGGTAGGAACTTTGGTGTTCTTCGATTATTTTTCCTTCTTCTTTCTCTAACTTGGAATGTAACAATATGCAGGGATCATATGGAATGACACATCAGCAAGCTCTAGCACAAGTCACAGCACAAGCCAATGCCAATATGCAACCTCAAACCGAGCACCCTTCTTCCTCTCAGGTTCAATCATTTTCATCTGGTCAACCTCAGAACCCTACCTCAGCTCCGGAATCTTCACAACTAGCTCAAAGAGAAACCACAGATACAACCATCATCGAGTACAGGTCACAACAGCCTCTAAGTGTTGACAAACCAGCCGATGATGGCTATAACTGGCGAAAGTATGGGCAAAAGCAAGTTAAAGGCAGCGAGTTTCCTCGAAGCTATTACAAGTGCACGAGTGCTGGATGTCCTGTCAAGAAGAAGGTTGAGAGATCTCTTGATGGACAAGTAACTGAAATCATCTACAAAGGTCAGCACAATCACGAACCTCCTCAAAACACTAAGCGTGGAAACAAAGATAGCACCTCAAATCTAAATGGGAGTTCGGTTTATAGCAATCCTAACAAAACTACGAGGGAACAACATGAAGCAACAAGTCAACCTACAACAGAGCAAATGTCTGAGGCAAGTGACAGCGAAGAAGTAGGTAATGGAGAAATTGGTGTGAGAAAGAAAGTTGAAGACGAGCCTGATCCCAAGAGACGGTATAGTTAATAAGCTTTGATGATGATTATACTATCCATTGTTTCGTTTTTTTTTATGAGAGAGTTACTTGAATATGCAGAAGTACAGAGGTTCGAGTTTTGGAACCAGCTGCAGCTGTTGCTGCTACACATAGAACCGTGGCAGAGCCTAGAATTATTGTTCAGACAACAAGTGAAGTTGATCTTTTAGATGATGGATACAGGTGGCGTAAATATGGACAGAAAGTTGTCAAAGGGAATCCTTATCCGAGGTAATAATACACACAAAAAATCATCTACTGATTATAGTTTATTTCTCAAAACCCTTTTGTTAATGTTCAGCTTATGATCCACAGGAGTTACTATAAGTGCACAACACAGGGATGTGGAGTGAGGAAACATGTAGAGAGAGCAGCAACAGATCCAAAAGCTGTAGTAACAACATATGAAGGTAAACATAACCATGACCCTCCAGCAGCTAAATCAAACAGCCATGCCGCTGCAGCAGCACAGTTAAAGCATGGCGGTTTGGCTAACTTAAATCAGCAGCAGCAGCAGCAGCCCGTTGCGCGTCTAAGGCTGAAAGAGGAGCAAATAATTTAAGAGAAGAAAACTTCTGTTGATCAGTAAGGGTTGTTCTTCTATGTTCTGGTGTAAAACTTAAAGCTTTTTAGGGTTTCTGTTTACTTATGTGTGTATTCTTTTGTACATGAGGAAGAAAATTACAGAGGGTTATGAGTTGTATCTTTGTGTTATTACTTCAGAGGATAGGTTACACATTGTGTGGATGAAGTTTTATATGTTGTAATACCATACTGTATTTTTTGTTTATTTGTTTATTAGTATTGTATATTATTGACCTAAACTTGCTTTTGTTCATCTCTTAGTGTCATCGCTTAATGAAATTCAAAGAGCAATTAAGGTTGTAACAAAACCAGAGTTTAAGGTTGTCAATACAATCTCTATCCTCAAGATATGGTAATGATGTGTCTTCTCTCTCTCTCTAGATGAGCTTCTTCTTCTCGAAGAAAGTCTTCAAGTGCCAAAACTGAAGACCTGCAACCGATAAACAAACACCAAGCGACAGAAAACTCAACCATGCCATCTTTGAATTTGTCGCTATGTTCAGTTCTTGCATTTCTTCTTCCCTGCAAACATACCAGAAGAAGATGGATTTTTTGAGTTTTGAGTTTATTCTCTTCCTCAAGACTTTTAAGGGAAGACATGTCATTCTGTGTAAAGTTACCTGTCACGGAGATAAAACATCTCGTCATGGATGGAAGTAACAGTGTCGAATAACTTCTTAACCTCAAACTCCATCGTCTGGCCAATACCATCAACATCCAACCACAACAAGGTTAACAAAACAAACTCAAAGGCGCTATAATGTCACCATTCAAAGTCTTTTTTTTTGTGCTCTGTCGTCCATAAAATCCTAGTCCTATCTTATCTTCACTGTGAACGAGATCAATCATTTATAAGAGTGAGCTGAAGCAACCAATCAGGAACTAATCAATCTCTCTTCTCATATGCCCCCCATATCACTTGAACTAGCACACTAAACGAAGCATAAGCAATGCACAGACTCAAATTCAAGTTCTTAACATTATGTCTATGGTCTAACTTAGCTATCAACTCCTCACACACTCCAGCACAAAGCTAAAACTGATCAGCAGAACTGAGTTTAGCTTTGACTAAGTTAAGACTTAAAAAAAGCGTTAAACTTACTTCGACTTGGCTCTTCTTGGCCACATTGGACCAGTCCTTGGTATGAACTCCTGTCCTCCAATCAAAGTCAATGATCAGCATCGTCTCCGGTTTGTGATTAACGGCTGAGATACAAGTGATGTAATCTCCAGTTTCCACCGCCGTTAACGAGAACTGTCCCGTACTCACTCCGTCCGCCTCGTGATAAGCCGTTCCTTGCGGCGATGTCACCTATACTTACACACACCAAACACATTTGCATATAAGTGATGGAAATGCGTTAAGATTCGAGTGAGTTTCGGGTTACCTTGACGGTGATTTTGTGGGAATCAGGAAGAGGATGATCTTCGTTAGGGTTTACGATGCTGTATTTTCCGACGGATATTGCGTTGGCGTGAATCTCCTCGGAGATGCATTTCGTGTGGCCTGAGAGTAGCTCGTAGCGCATGGAGAGCGTCGCGGGAGATAAAACTGAGAGGATCAAGAGTATGATCGTCGAGCTCCGATGAAGATCCATGGCGGCTCCGATGTAGTAGAGAAAGAGAGGTATCGATCTGACGAGTTACGTCGTTTTCTGGCTAGTGAAGGAGACGAAGATAGTCAACGCGCGCATTGCCACGCGTTGGTGTCTTATTGGTTATAACACGTGGATTAGCTATTGAGCTACGCTTCTGATCCGTTCAGAGTGTTAGCGAAGCTTATAGTGGGCTTTTGTATTAAGGCCCAATAGTAGTGTTAGACGTATCTTATAAGAATCTTGTAACATTTATCCAAAATTAGAATATTATAAATGATGTCAATAAAAATTAGAAGAAAAATAAATAAACTCATTGAATCTCACCAAATTGCCAAACATATCATAACTACAACTGATTTTGGGAAGCAAGACTATCAATTAGAAAATTTTAATTGAAAGTTTAAACTTGATTGGTTATTTAAAAAAATAATAAAGTTTTTGTTTAGAAAAAGAGAGAGTAACTTGACTTGTAAGGGATGGTAATACAAATGGAGGGTCATGATATCCTTTTCATTTTTTTTTGAAAATAAGTCCTACTCTAATATGGTATGTATACACACACAAAGATGCATGTTAAAAAAAGAGAGTGGGTAAAAGAGATTATTAAAAGACCTTTTTGATCGTGATTAGTGCGATAAATAGAGTACAATTAGGTGAATGCGTTGACGAATGTCAAGGACTCTATCAAAAAGGCCAAGTGTGTCTTCTTCCTTTCCATATATGTTTTTCAGAGTTGAATATTCTTGAAACTCTTTAATGAATAATATCTACTTCTGTCTTTTTCCTTAAACGTCATTTTAATTTTTTGTCTAATAAATCAGATTTCGTAATGAATCTGGCATCTCGAAAAAATGGCATTTAATTAAGTTATTATTTCCATTTTCTGACCAATAACATTTAATATTGAAGATGAAAATAATAAATAGAAGAAGACCTTGGCGGTTAAATGATTTATGTTCGTCATTCTCTCACTCTTACCACCACCTCTCTTATTTTTTTCTTTTTTAATTTTCGAATTTTCTCGGGGAAAAAAAAATTAAATCCTCGAGATTCAAACCTGTGACGAAGGAGAGACGAAGCTGTTTCATTTCACGTTTGTCATCTAATTATAATTTTAATCCCTTGCATTTGAAGAAATCCCCATCACAAGATCGAGAGAAAAAAATTAGGTTTTGAGAAATTCATCTCATGAAGCGGCGAAGACGCGATCGTCGGAGGTAGATGGAAGTTAGATCAGAGACCAATCAGGCGCGGAGCGATAAGCTTCCGCCTCCGGCAGCTCCGAAGCCCCGCGTACAAGTTTGGTTCGTAACAGTCTGTACCACCATTTTGATTTGGACCTGTTTGGTTCAGCTTTTCGCCGCCGGCGAGCTTTGGCATACCCGGATCTTCACTGGTCAGGTTTCCAGATTCTCAGCACCTGTTGAGCCGGTTCCATTGCCTCATCCTCCTCTTCCTCCTCAGAGTCTGTTTCTGTTTCCCTTTATGGTTCGTCTTCGTTGGTGCTTGAGTGTTTGATTACCAAAGTATTGATTTTTATACAGGAAACTATACAAGCAATGGTATTCTACTTGTATCATGTAATGGCGGACTTAATCAAATGCGATCCGCGGTTGGTTACTTTCTCTTTCGATCTCTGTTTTTAGATTTGATGTTTTCTGAATCTTGTGACGCATGTTGTTTTCAGATTTGTGACATGGTGACTGTTGCTCGGCTACTTAACCTCACTCTTGTTGTTCCTGAGCTTGACAAAACTTCTTTCTGGGCTGATCCAAGGTACTGTCTTTATAGGGATCTCTCAATGTCTGATATGCCTAAGCAATGTTTAGCAATCTAAAGGAGCAACCTTTGTTTCGTTTGCAGTGGGTTTGAGGATATTTTTGATGTGAGGCATTTCATTGATTCATTAAGAGACGAAGTCCGGATCTTTAGGAGGCTTCCCAAACGGTATAGCAGCAAGTATGGATACAAGATGTTCGAAATGCCTCCTGTCAGCTGGTCTGATGAAAACTATTACTTGAAGCAGGTTCGTAATGCTTCACATATAGCAAGCATTTGCAGTTTCTTCCTTTTATTGTTGTTGTGTTTTTGTTATTGCTGATGAGTTATTTGATCTGCGTATCTGATTGTCTAAGATTCTTTTCCAGGTATTACCCCTTTTCAGCAAACATAAGGTTGTGCATTTTAATAGGACCGACACCCGCCTGGCAAACAATGGTCTTTCGCTCCCACTCCAGCGGCTTAGGTGTCGGGTGAACTTCCAGGGACTAAAATTCACTCCACAGCTTGAGGCTTTGGGATCTAAGTTAGTTAGCATTCTACAACAAAGAGGGCCCTTTGTGGCTTTGCATCTCAGATATGAGATGGACATGTTAGCTTTCTCTGGTTGCACTCATGGTTGCAGTGAGGAAGAAGCTGAAGAGCTGAAAAAGATGAGGTTTGCCTTCGGAAAATCTGTTCTGAATCGGTGCTTTGAGTATGTCTTTTTTTGCTCTTGTTAATGGATGGGTTTTGTTCTGCTTTCTTTAGGTACACATATCCCTGGTGGAGAGAGAAGGAGATAAACTCAGAGGAGAGGAGGGCGCAAGGGCTGTGTCCTCTGACGCCAGAGGAGGTGACATTGGTTCTAAAAGCATTGGGATTCGATAAAGATACACAGATATACATTGCAGCTGGTGAGATCTATGGCAGTGAGCATAGACTGTCCGTTCTAAGGGAAGCATTCCCGAGAATTGTGAGTCCTACCAGTCCCAATTTTTTTAACGAGTGGTAGTCAATCGCGTCTTCAGTATAAGTGCACTTTTTCTTAGCAGTTTTGCTCGCACATGTGGTTATAGGTAAAGAAGGAAATGCTATTGGAGTCGTCAGAGTTGCAACAGTTTCAGAACCATTCGTCTCAAATGGCTGCTCTAGATTTCATGGTATCTGTGGCTAGTAACACGTTTATTCCCACGTATGATGGAAACATGGCAAAAGTCGTGGAAGGTCATCGGAGGTAATACTGAAACTGAATCCATTCAAATGTCATGACAGCTCATAAAGTAGTGTTAAGAAAACCATACGTGTGATTCTGATGAGTTTGCAGATACCTTGGGTTTAAGAAGACAATCCTGCTTGACCGCAAGAGACTCGTGGAGCTACTGGATTTACATAGCAACAAGACCCTCACGTGGGATCAGTTTGCAGTAGCTGTCAAGGAAGCACTTGAGAGACGAACAGGAGCACCAACACATCGAAGAGTGATCTCAGACAAACCAAAGGAGGAAGATTACTTCTACGCTAACCCGCAAGAATGTCTTTGTGAAGGTACAAATTGCCACGACCTGTATGGCCATAGAAACTCCAGTTTAACACGTTGAAGTCACATTTCTTTTAGCATACTATCTCATCGTTTCTGCAAGAGGACGGGAACGCAAAACACTTGGAAAGGGAGCTGCATAGTAGTTTCTTCCCTGAGCTTTTTTTTCCCATTTTTGTTTTGTAACTTTTTTTTCCAGTTATTCTCTGCATAGTTGCTGATCTTGATTTATTTGTTTTTACGTAAGTTAAGATGTAACTAAAACAAGATTATGTATCTCTCATCTTATAGAATTTTCAAAATTTGGCGAAAGCCTAACATACAGATTGTGGTCTCTCTCAACTCTTCTGTCTCAAGAGGCTGGTGTGAAAATTTTCTTTCTGGCCCTGAGATTTGTTGTGCGGGTGAGCTTTACCAAAATATGCAGACTGACTGATTACAGACATGAAGTTCAAGCATCTGTAAAGATAATTGGACTGATGTGGGAAAACAAATGCTAGTGTCTTTTCAACTTGATCTTCAGACAAACTAGAAAATGTTGGAACCAGAAGCAACCACTAAAGAAAAGACCGAGCTCTTATGTCTCAGAAGCAGAAAATCACATTCAAAAGCTTAATCAAACACCAGAAAAGAAACCTTCTTGAAAGAAAACATTCATGGGCATCAATAAAGTAATGACCTTTAAAGAGCAAACTATCTCTATAAAAAACAGAGTATTCAATCAGATAGAAAGGTTCACAGAAAGTTGAATTGATCTGAATCTCAATCAATCCACTTATTCGCACACAGAAGTCACAGTTTTTCCATTAGAGAAGAAACTCGACCATCAATGGTGGTCTTTTAAAGTTTGAATCTAACAACAAAGAGAAATATTCTCTGGTAAAATTACCTAAACCTCCTCTCACAGCTAACCCTGAGCTTGCTTTCTAGCGGCAGCTTCCTCTTCCGAGATCTCCTCCTCCTTCTCTGCTTCGAGCTCCTTCCTCACCTCTTGTTCAGCAGCTTTCTCAGCCGCGAGAATGGGCTGGTAATAATCGGAATGAGCATCCATACACTTCTTCAAGGTACTAGTGACATCCATACACTTGGTGACGATATCTTCCTTGTTCTTCTCAGCTTCCTCCACGCACACTTCCCAAGCTACGAACGATTCTTTGCATCCACCTCCTTTCATGAACAAGCAAAACCCACACTCTCCTTCCTCTTCCTCCTCCTCAGCTTCTCCTCCTTCTTTTGGCTGATCATGTACTTCTTCGTTTGGAGATCCGGATTCTACTGGATCTCTCCAAACAGTTGACGAATCTCCAAGTTCCTCAGACGGAGGTTCGTTGATTGGAGATTGGGAATCGGAAGTGTCTGTCTTCGGATCCGGAGATGACATGATCGTCCTTTACTCTTAAGACGCGAGATCGGATCTTTATGGATGAAGAAAGCAGAGTCGTTGTTTTGCCGCCGCCGCCGACTCCTAACGAAGCTTCTGTGTTAAACCCCTCAAAAACCCTTTTTTGTGATCACCATTACTATATATTCCTCTTTTTCTAAATATTTTAGGTTTTTCATAGATATTAATAAAATAAATTAAATTTTAATAATATATATATATATATATATATATATTTTAATTCACTAGCTTTCATAAATTTTAATCAATCAAAATTTAATAAATAAAATTAAGTTTTTGAAATTTTTGATTAACTAATATTACCTACTAAAAGTTACATTGAAAAAATTAAATTTTTGTTTTGAATTTTTCTTTTAGATATAGATTATTTTTAACAGAAAATAGTGTTTTTCATTTATTTCCTTTTTCATTTTTGGGTTATTATTTTTTTATTTATTAATTTGCTGCTAACAAAATTATGAAACGAGTTAATTGGATTTTTAATGTAACTAAACTTGTTTTCACTTTGCATACAAAATAAATATTCTAGACTAGTATTTCTTCTTGTTCTCAGTTTATAATATACTTGATGAACATATCTGTGATTAAGATGATTGTAGTTAACAATTTATAAACACCAAATCAATTCATACATGTTTATCATACAAGTAACAAAGATTTATATATTTTCTGCTATAGTTAATGTTGCTCCTTTTGATTTCTCATTTTATTGGATGGTAGTTGCAATTTTGCTAGAGTTATGTTATCCCTTTTGTTTTCTCTCTTTTCTCTTAAATGAAATTTATTGTATTCTCATTTTGATGGTTTGGGAGTCGGTTGATTATAATTTGCAAGTAATTTTAAATTAAAATTTTCATATTTTATTAAATAGATTAAAATAGAAGTCTGCTTAGAATATAAAAAAACATAACATTGAGAACAAGCTTTTCCAATTGTTCGGTCCAAAAATTCACAGAACAAAAAATAAATAATTTAGAATAATATCAAAGAACAAAAAAAAACATTGACGTGATATAATTTTGTAAAACCGAGTTCAGAGAACAAATCAAACTTGAAGACTATCAACAAGTTGAATATGATAAATATAAGATCTTCAATGTGAATATTTGTCAACAAAACAGTTGAAAAAAAACTACATGAAAAACATCATTTTTTTTAGATTTCCACATCACAAGATCACATTGCTTCTTGTAATAAAACAAAACTCGGTATTTACCATTCTTCTAGGAAGCTTGGCCTATCGAAATTTATTTATTTTAGTCAATAACCCGAACTTCCGGATCTGAGCAAATATTATTATTGGTTGAATACATTAATGAACATGATTTGTCAATTAAATACTAATACATGATGACGTTAAAATACTGATTTGTATAGATTCCAAGTTTTACCATTGTCGTTAATTCAAAACAACGCTCTCATTAGCCATTTCATAATTTACTAATCATAAACTACAGCTTGATGGTTCGCAATAATCGAAGATCAAAGACATTTTTATAACATTAAACGAACGTAGAGTCACGTTCGGAGTTCGTTGATAGTCACAACTCAACAATGACGCATTATAATATTCATACTCTTATGCAATCACAAAATATAAGAGTTGTAATAATCACGCTACATATATGTATACTATCTGAATCAATCTCCAACTCGAACTAAAGTCAACATGTATCACATTTTCCAGATCTCTAGCGATGTTTTCAGGTCATTGGGTTTGAAGATGAAGATTCTGGTAACATTCATCTTTACTGGCTTACTCATTGGTTCTGTAATCTTACTATCATTCTCTATCAACTTCAACGACCAGCTTCTTGATGCTGCACTCATCAGTAAGAAAAAAAAAAGAAGAAAAAACATTCTATATTTTGAGTATGTTTTTGTTAACTTATATTTTCTTGTGATTAATAGGTTCAAGTGAATCAGAACCACTCCATGATAAGTTCCTAGGAGGGATGCTAAAAGCAGGTTTCGATGAAGGTTCTTGCGTGAGTAGGTATACTCAATCTTTGTTGTATCGCAAGCCTTCACCATACAAGCCTTCACCATATCTTGTCTCTAAGCTTAGACGCTATGAGAAGCTTCACAAGCGTTGCGGTCCAGGCACAAGAGCTTACAAGAAAGCTACAAAGAATCTTGGTCAAGACTATGAGAATTACGCAAGCAAATCCGTTGGTAAATGCAGATACATTGTGTGGGTGGCGGTTTACGGGCTTGGAAACAGAATACTCACTCTTGCATCTGTCTTCCTCTATGCTCTCTTGACCGAGAGAGTCGTTCTTGTTGATCAAAGCAAAGACATTAGTGATCTCTTTTGCGAGCCGTTTCCAGGTACTTCATGGCTACTCCCTCGTGACTTCCCATTGATGAAGCAGATTGATGGATACAATAAGGAATACACTCGTTGTTACGGAACAATGTTGAACAATCATGCCATTAGCACCAACTCGACCCCAAGGCATCTATATCTTCATATCTTACATGACTCAAGGGATGAAGATAAGATGTTCTTCTGCTCAAAGGATCAAGATGTGATCGATAAAGTTCCTTGGTTGATAGTCAAAGCTAATGTCTACTTTGTTCCATCTCTATGGTTTAATCCAACTTTTCAAACCGAACTGATGAAGCTATTCCCGCAGAAAGAAGCAGTGTTTCATCACTTGGCTCGCTATCTTTACCACCCGACCAATCAAGTTTGGGGTATGATCACTAGGTACCACGATGCTCACTTAGCCAGAGCAGACGAGAGGCTCGGGATTCAAATACGTGTGTTCAGCGACAAAGCAGGATACTTCCAACACGTGATGGACCAGATCTTGTCTTGCACGCAAAGAGAGAAACTATTACCACAAGTAGTCTCACAAGAAGAATCAAAACTCAATATTTCTCAAAGACAGAAACTCAAAGCTGTTCTTGTCACATCTCTTTATCCAGAGTACGCTGATCGACTCAAGAACATGTTTTGGGAACAACCTAGCTCGACAGGAGAGTTAATAGAAGTTCATCAACCAAGCGGAGAAAGGTATCAACAAACTGATAACAAGCTTCACGACCAAAAGGCCTTGGCTGAGATGTATCTTCTGAGTTTGACGGATAACATTGTTACAAGCGCAAGGTCCACGTTCGGATACGTTGCTCATAGTCTAGGAGGGTTAAAGCCATGGTTACTCTATCAGCCAAATGATCTCAAAGCTCCTGATCCGCCTTGTGTTCGGTCCACGTCGATAGACCCTTGTCACCTTACTCCTCCCTCTCATGGATGTGATGCTGATTGGGGAACTAACTCAGGGAAGGTTGTTCCTTTTGTAAAGCATTGTGAAGATCGAGACAATGATGGTCTGAAGCTATTTGATGAGTTATAATAGTTCTTGTTTATTATAGCTTATTTCATTTGATTATTGAGTTACTGAAACAGAGGATCAGTGTTGTCTCTCTTTTTGATTCTCGTCTATAATAAATTTAATATTCATTCATATGCTTAATAGATGATCTTACACTTTACAGTTTTATTCTATCTAAATTTTGGAAACAAATCATTTTAAAAGATGAAAAAATCAAAACATATTTAAAGTAATTAAACATGATAAGAAATAAATATGACATGTTATAATCTGATTGGGTAAGTGATAATCTAATTCTCTGTTAACATATTTTTTAAGATATTTTAGTTAAGCATACCTCTTAAAGCTTCCTCTTGTGAAGGTCACAACATGAGAGTCCACTCGCATCTCCTTCATCCAAAAACAAGATTCAACATGAAGAAACAGGAAGAAAACAACTCGTTTAGGATCTCAGGTATGATGAAGCTGACGATAACATTCGCCACTTGCTTAATACTTTCCATGGTGCTATTACTACCATCTTACAACATTTCCAACCGCGACAGGTCTCATCTAACAACCACCGGTAACAAATTGTCTAATTTATTTCAAAACTTGGTTAGAAGAAACATAGATGCTCACTTGAATTATCTTTCTTTCATGTGTCTGTCTACTAGGAGGGCTCCTTGCAACAGGTTTTGATGAGGAATCTTGCTTGAGTAGGTACCATCAGTCATCTTTACGCAAAACTTCACCACACAAACCATCTACAAATCTTGTATCTAAGCTTAGAAGCTACGAGATGCTTCACAAGCGTTGCGGTCCAGGCACAAAAGCTTACAAGAGAGCTATAAAGCGGCTTGGTTACAACGATGTAATAAGCAGCAAAGGTGATGAATGTCAATATGTAGTGTGGACTCCTATGTTTGGTCTAGGAAACAGAATACTATCTATGGCCTCTCTCTTCCTCTATGCTCTTTTAACAGATAGAGTCATGCTTGTTGACCACAGGAACGATATAACTGACCTCTTCTGCGAGCCTTTTCCTGGTAGTTCCTGGCTACTTCCTTCAGATTTTCCATTAAAAGATCAGATAGATAGCTTCAACCGTACACATTCACATTGTTACGGGACAATGTTGAAGAATCATGCTATTAACTCAACTACAACCCCGTCACATCTTTATATTGATATCTTCCATGACTCCAGGGATCATGATAAGATGTTCTTCTGTGAAGAGAACCAAGCTTTCATCAAGAACGTCCCTTGGCTAGTTGTGAAGTCAAACCTATACTATGCTCCATCTCTATGGTTGATCCCTAGCTTTCAGACCAAACTCATCAAGCTGTTCCCACAGAAGGATACAGTCTTCCACCATCTGAGCCATTATCTTTTCCACCCCACAAACCAAGTTTGGGGCATGGTCACAAGATCCTACAACGCTTACTTGTCAAAAGCTGACGAGGTACTAGGGCTTCAAATAAGAGTTTTCAGCACGCCATCTGGATATTTCCAGCACGTGATGGACCAGATCTTATCATGCACGCAAAGAGAGAAACTGTTACCTAAACTAGCTGCAACGGGATCACAAGTGATGAATATATCGAAGACACCGAAACTTAAAGCTGTTCTTGTGACATCTCTGCATCCAGAGTACTCTGATGAGCTAAAGAACATGTTTTTAGAACGACCTAGTTCGACAGGAGAGATCATTGAAGTGTATCAGCCAAGTGGAGAACGAGTTCAACAAACAGACAAGAAGCTACACGACCAAAAGGCTCTCGCAGAGATCTATCTTCTGAGTTTAACTGATAAACTTGTGACAAGCACAAGGTCTACATTTGGATACGTAGCACAAGGTCTAGGAGGATTAAAGCCATGGATACTGTACGAGCCAAGGCACCGCAAAGCTCCTGACCCACCGTGTGTTAGGACCATGTCTATGGAGCCTTGTTCTCTTATACCACCAATCTCTGCTTGTCAAGCCAAGACAATCAGAACAACCCCTTTTATTAAGTATTGTGAGGATCGCATCACAGGCATTAAGCTAGTTGATGAACTTTAATTGTAAACCTTCAATGTTCTACAAAACTTCATACCAAAGAAAAACTCAAAATAATCACCAAAGTTTGTTAATCGTCGCTGTGTTTTTTTTTGTCTGGGTGAGCATAAGATTAGCACATTATTTTCAACAAAAATGCGTTAACATAAAAACTGTAACCCATTATCTGCATATAATTATGTAATAAGTGGGTTACTTCCTGGTTACGGAACAATGTAAAAATATCATGTCATTAACTTGACTGCAGTATCTTCATCTTAGCCATGATTACAGGGATCATGCTAAGATGTTCTTCTAATATGTAGTTTCAAGTTAGGCCGTCCTTGGAAGCTCGTGTTATTAAACCCCCTATTGATTTTTTTTATATTGTTTTATATTTAGTCAACGAGGCGAATTTTCGGATCTGTGCAAAGATTACAGCAAAATAAAAAAAACATGAATGAACATGTGCTCTGTATTTAAGCTGACTACATAAATGAACATGATTTGTCAATAGAAATATAATATAAGATTAGAGAAAAAAAAAAACTGCATTGTATGGATTCCAAGTTTTCGAAGTTATAACTAATGTTGATTTAGTCAAGAAAAAAAAACTATTGTTGATAATTAAAAACAACTCTCTCATAGTCTCATTGGTCGTTTTTTAATTTACTAATTATATAATACAGCTTGATGGTTCGCATAAATCGAAGATCAAAGACTTGTTTATACATTAAAGTCACGTTAGGACTTTGTCGATAATCACAACTCAACAATTGACACATTAGAATATTCATACTCCTATGCATCACAAATAAGAGTTGTAATAATCAAAAAAAATGTTGTAAAAAAAATGATTAATGACTATTTTCAAAAATTTGTAATTTACGATAATGAATGATATAAATTTCAAATATTTTAAAATTTATGAATGAAAATAATTAAACCTAAGTTATAAAATAAATCCTAAAAACTAATCAATAAATATAAATCTAAAATTTTAGTATATTTTTGATTGATAGAATTTAAAAAAAATGATATTTAAATTGTGATATTTTTAATAATTTCTCTATAAATATAACACTATCTGAATCAATCTCCTAAAGTCAACATGTATCACATATTACAGATCTCAGGCTATGTGTTCAGGTTTTTGGGTTTGAAGATAAAGATTCTGATAACATTCATCTTTAGTGGTTTACTCATTGGTTCTGTAATCTTACTATCATTCTCTATCAACTTCAACGACCAGCTTCTTGATGCTACTACACTCAACGGTAACTTAAAAAAAGACATTCCATTCTTTTGAGTTATGTTTTTATATTTTCATTTTCTTGTGATTAATAGGTTCAGAAACACTCCATGATAAGTTGATAGGAGGTCTGCTAAGAGAAGGTTTCAATGAAAGTTCTTGCGTGAGTAGGTATACTCAGTCATTGTTGTATCGCAAGCCTTCACCATACAAGCCATCTAAATATCTTGTCTCTAAGCTTAGAAGCTACGAGATGCTCCACAAGCGTTGCGGTCCAGGCACAGAAGCTTACGAGAGAGCAATAGATCAGTTTGTTGACGACAACGATGTGAATCAAGTAAGAAGCTATGATCAAGAATGCCGATATGTAGTGTGGGTGGCCACCGAGTATGGACTGGGAAACAGAATAATATCTCTTGTTTCTCTATTCCTCTATGCTCTCCTGACAAAGAGAGTCATTCTTGTTGACCAACGAAAGGATATAAGTGATCTATTCTGTGAGCCTTTTCCTGATACTTCATGGTTGCTTCCACTTGACTTTCCATTGATGGGTCAGATAGATAGCTACTACAAGGAATCTTCTCTTTGTTACGGTACAATGTTGAAGAATCATGCCATTAACTCAACTACAATACCACCGTTGCATCTTTATCTTCATCTTCTTCATGATTACAGGAATGAGGATAAGATGTTCTACTGCGAAGACAACCAAGCTTTCATCAAGAATGTCCCATGGCTAGTCGTGAAATCTAACCTCTACTTCGCTCCATCTCTATGGTTGATACCTAGCTTTAAGACCAAACTCATCAAGATGTTCCCACAGAAAGATACTGTCTTCCATCACTTGAGTCGGTATCTTTTCCACCCTACAAACCAAGTGTGGAGCATGGTCACAAGTACCTACAACGCCAACTTATCAAGAGCTGACGAGGTGCTAGGTCTTCAAATAAGAGTGTTCAGCACGCCAAGTGGATATTTCCAGCACGTGATGGACCAGATCGTATCATGTACACAAAGAGAGAAACTGTTGCCTGAATTAGCTACACTGGAATCTCAAGTCACTAATACATCAAGAAGCCAGAGAGTTAAAGCTGTTCTTGTTGCATCTCTGCATCCAGAGTACTCTGATGAGTTAAGGAACATGTTTTTGGAACGACCTAGTTCAACAGGAGAGATCATTGAAGTGTATCAGCCAAGTGGAGAAAGGGTTCAACAAACAGATGAGAAGCTTCACGACCAAAAGGCACTCGCAGAGATCTATCTTCTTAGTTTAACTGATAAACTTGTGACAAGCACAAGGTCTACCTTTGGATACGTAGCTCATGGCATGGGAGGATTAAAGCCATGGATACTGTACAAGCCAGAGAAAGGTGCAGCTCCTGACCCACCGTGTGTTAGGGCCATGTCTATGGAGCCTTGTTTTATCAGAGCTCCTCTCTATGGTTGTCAAGCCAAGACAATCAAAAGCACACCTTTTCTAAGGCCTTGTGAGGATTGGAAACAAGGTCTTAAGCTACTTGATGCCCCGGATAAAGCTTGGTGGTGGTAACCCTATTCATCTTCTTTCTAAGCTCATCAATTATTGTTAAGAGATCAAACTACACTACCAATAGAATTATTCTCTATGTATCAGTTATCTTTGTTTATGTATGGACGTCACACTTTTAAAAAGTTTATCTTACATGACATGCTAAACACGTCACACTTTCAGACATTAAAGATAAAGAAACTCCATAAAGATGTCAATGTAAAAATATTATTCATATAGATTGTGAAACTCCATAGATACTAATACAGAGGATGCATCTCTATTTATCAATCTTAGGGTAACTTAAACAAGAATACTAAAGTTTATTCGGTTTCCATATATAAGCAACCACCTTGACCCTGCTCTTCAGGTTATTTTTAAGTCTTATCATTCATCATAGGTTATAAGCTTGAGAGCTTCTCCATCATGCATCTTCATAGTCATTCTAATATTCCGTACCCCTTCATGACTAATAGGCTTATACAGTCGTGGATGTTCAGCATCCACAAACTCACTTGGCGGCTCCAAATCTGTATCCATTGGTCCTAACAAAAAAGAAGCTATAGAAAACCTCTTTGTTGCTTCACTGCATTGCACTCTATGCTTCACGTTGCACAATCTCCCATTGCTCCATATTGTAGCCATGTCTCCGAGGTTGATAGCAAGTGTGTTTGGCAATGGACTTATGGGAAAGAAGGTTCCTGAAGAATGGTCCATTGCTTCAAGTCCACCGACGTTTTCATCGTCTTGAAGAATCGTCAAGAAGCCTGAATCAGTGTGTAACTGGACACCGAGTTTCCCGACCGTTTCGGGTTGGAAATGATATTTGTTGATCCTAAACTGGCTCGGCCATCCTTTGAAGAAGTTGGTCTCAGCCAAGCCGTAACTCTCTGCTAACCTCCTTGCTAGATCCTTTGCAAGTCCATCAATAGCTTTTGCATACTTCACCATAATCTCCCTACAAACCCATTAAGACATAAAGCCATCACAAGAGACCAACTAAAAAAAACAAGAGAAAGGACAAAAACCTTTGATCCGCAGAAGCTTGTAGCTGGTCACAAAAGGTGTTAACAGCTTGAGGAGAAGCCATGTCGTAGAGACCCAAGGCTTCATAATAAGGGTTGATCTCATTAGGAGCTCTGTAACCACTGCCTAGTAACACATCGGTGTTACGCACTTTCACCTCGTAAGGACGTTGGAAGAGATCCATAACGGTCTTCTTCATGTCAGACATCAAAGACAATGAAACTCCATGGTTAATCACCCTGAAGCATCCCCATCTCTCGCTGGCTTCACGGATTTTCTGATTCAGGATCTTGTCTGAAACCTCTCCCAAGTCTATCGTCGGAATAACTCCAGCCATTATCTTTGGATGGAGAGTTTCAAAAGATAGATCTTTTCTTTACTCAAAACAAATGTTTATAAAAGCAAATATTAGTTTCAGTTTAACCATACACAATTCTCTCTGATCCAATTAATCACTAAAGTTGTCTGAATTTGACAAAGAAGTTTAACGAATCAGAAGCTAAGGTTTTAAACTTTTTTAAAAATCTGATTGACTAATTATCTAAAACGTGACTATTCTGACAGCTAAAGTAAGTCTAAAAGTGAAAAGAAGGTGCCCTTTTGTAACTTGGTTCTGGATAAACATCAATTGCGAAACACAGTAATGATCTAGGCTTATATAAACAAAGATGATTCATCCTTTCACACTAAAGATTAGGCTAATGAATGGTTATGCAATCTGGGTAAACACGAGTTACGTGTAAATTTGACTCTCTTCTTTATCTACTGCTACTCAAAGATTCTTTCAGAAAGAGAAAGGTACTTACCTTGGTTCCAACGTGAATCTCTGTGGAGAATACGGAGGACGAGGAGATGAAGTGAGAAAAGGTCAAAAAGGAAGTCAGAAGTTAGAAGTAAATTTGGATCTGTACAAACTTTTTTCCCGACACAAAGTTGTGTTCTATTGGTTAACTATATAGATAAAAGTATGACAACGTTTTCCACGCGCGCATGATAACGAAGACCGTTTTCCACGCGCCGAGTTTCTAGTTTTCTTTTATATCCAAAATCTTAGATTTATATCCACAATGAGGATTTGTTTTCTTTTCTGTTTGATGCATGAACCAAACTCAATGATACTCTTATCTTTACTTCCATATAAAATCGTAAATGAATATATATTTCCATAATATTCCATTTAATACATGTAAAAATCATTAACTTCTAAAATGTACTTGGAAATATCAAATTAATGTGCTTGGAATTCAAAAAAAAAAAAGAATTTCTGTCTATTAAGTTTTTGGGTTTACTTTTCTTTATCTACTACATTAGAACTAAACCTCTTGTTAAATTTAGCATGTCCCGTTGACATTAGATGCATAAAAGCTTCTTATCATATTTTTTCAAATATAGGATTTCCTCTCTTGAGTTTTGTCATTTTTATTGGTGTCATTTCATCAGCTCCTTCAGTACTCATACACTCAAATGTCACGCTAAACCTTGCAACCTGCCTGCTTAGCTGCTTAAGATGTTTTGAGTTTTTACTAGCTTTTTTTTTAATCTGGAGGTATCCCCGACCGAAACCCGGACTAATCTCCAAGGGAAAGTTTAATGCATCCGAAGCAGAAAAGATACCTCCTTTACTGATCTGCGAGGGACGCTTGTTTTAGACGGTGTGACATGGGAAGCTGTTCTTGTGAACACATGGGTTATAATCTGTTGTTGAAAACCAGATTTCAAGATGTCCTAAACGCCAATGGGATTTGGTTCTTGGAACACCCAATCTATTAAGCTTTGAGTTCAAGGCCGAGTTTCTCCCTTCAAACATTAACTTCCTCATCAAAACTAGAACCAAATTGCTATCAACCGATATAACGCCAGCAGGTCCATGATCCCCATCTAGAATCATGGCACTGATCATCGTTTCCACTCCACACAACAACACCATTCTCAGTAATACTCCTCAACTCAGGTTATTACCCACACATTCCTTCAAATTCGAACAACGATATAGATGAGGGTTGGAGGCGGTGATGTTAATAGTTGGGACCGTGGGCTTTTTGATCAAATATAGTAACTTTTAACCGTTGATAATGCAGCTGCTTACTTTGTAATATAACAATCAAAAATAAAGGAAACTAGCTACATCATATGATGAGTTAAAACAATGTGCTCTCTGCAATGATAGTATGTTTGAAATACTAAAACAAAAGCAGCGTACATGTTCTAAATACTAAAATAAGTTTGAATTCTTGCATAGATTTATGTAAGCAGTAAAGCATTCTTATTCACTTGCAATTAGAGTCTTCAAAAGGATTCTTCTGCATGTCATCATCTATAAAGGGGCGCCACTCCAGCTGCAACCAATCAGAGAAAATTAAAGTATATGATTCTACCAAGAGAAACTATGTCATAATTGTACATTTACCTGCATTAGATGACCATCACACTGATGAACATAAAGAAGATCTCCATGGGAGGACCAGATATTAAACCTATCAAGAGGCTCATCTGGTTCACTGTAACAATCTCTATCAAACTCCTCTTGTGGTATTGTAGACAGTGTTGCAACATATCTTCCACTCGGATTCCAAACAACCTGGTTGGCCTTCTGGTGTTCAACTGAGGAAATTTTCTCAAGCCGATCCACATCAAAAAACTCAAGCTTCCCCTCTTTCAATCCAGCAACAACTATTATATTGCCTCTAGGCGACCAAAATAGGGCATCTGCTTGCTTGTTGCTCAAAGTAATAAGCTCTGTCACCTTTCCAGGTGTCTTCATCGAGTAGAAACTGACAGATAGATTTGGTTCGTCTCCGTAAATCACAGCAAATCTGTGACCGCTAGGCTCCCATGCAAAAGCCATGATCTTCTTGTCCACCTGGAGAAAATCTGTGGGTATGCCTTCCTCTTTGATGCGGAAAAACGCAAATCCCTGGTAAGTGTTGACAGCAAGATACTCACCATTGCTCTGCCAGTGCATCTGGCAGTCGCCAACAATAGCGGTAAGATCCTTCTCTGCCAGCTTCACCTTGTCGGGGATTCGCAAAAGAAGAGCCTTCACAGGCTTCATGCCACCCCGTTTCAACAGTATTGCAAGTAGAGATTCAGTAGGGGACCAAGAGATATCTATAACATCAACAAGGTTCAGTGGTGTCTTGCCCAACAGGTTGAAAGTCTCCGTCTCGTAGACAGATACAGTGTTGTTTTTGCTAAGCGTGGCAAAGTATTTATCATCTTTACCCCCAGCCCATCTGCATGGAAAAACATTTTACCATATCAATGAACTTGTAATAATAATAATAAAATTGAAATGCATTTTACCTAA
>CAJHQQ010001531.1:0-93585 GCA_905132885.1 Moricandia moricandioides
AAAATCAGACAAATTTATGAATTTACACTAATATTGCTATTCGTTTTAACCAATTTAGACAGTTTATATCAAATTAAACTGATTTTAACTAATTTAAGATGGTTAATGATTTGAGCTACTTGAATTGGATTTTAATATTATATATATATATATATATATATATTTTAATTTTAATTTTATATTTGTATTTTTTACAATTATATTTATGTTTAATCGTTTACTTATCAATAATATAAAAAATTTAATATTATTAATATAAAAATATAATACATGTATAATAAATAGTTAGAACAATATTTATCAATAGATAATGATCATGTTTTAATAGAATAGATTTTAAATAAATCGATTTGTTGTGTAGGTGGTACAGCCGGTACGTAGGCGCAGCGGCCTAAACGAACATTGATGATTTGTGTTAATATTTTTTGGTGCAACATTGAGAATACAAGTTTGATGAATGATGGAGGAATTGGACGAGATCATCCTTCAGAAATCAAAGAGATTAACATCAGTCTAAAGTTTGTGCTTTAATTAATGATTGCAGTTAGGCCCGGCCCTGAGCTAAAGCTCATGAAGCATAGGATTTGGACGCCAAAATGTATATATAATTTAGGGGTATCAATAATGAATAGTTTCTTTAGTATAGTGGTTTGCATGTTCTAAATTTTCTTTTAGGGTTAGAGTTCAATATTCATAATGGGCAATAATTTTTATATATGCTTTAGGTAGCAAATGTTACTGGACCGGCACTGATTGCAGTGAGAATACGAGTTTGTTGAATGATGCATGTATCATCCTGCAGAACTCAAAGAGGTTGACATTTGTCTGTCTGGAACTACTTTGAGAAAGTGAGAAACGCTGATGTCTGCTACGCTGTTTTTCGTTCAGTGTAATAAGAAACTCAGTGGTTCCAGCAACAGTGGAGACAACTCATCTCCGGAACCATTGTCTCAAAAGAACCAATCACGACATGTCTCAGTTGCTGACTCCCAAGACAAGGTAGAAAGAGAGACCAGTGACCGTTGATGCTGCTATCAGCTTGGCCTAATGTTTGATCATGAAAGGTTGAGTCACGAAAGGAGTCAGGTTGATCTTGCACGTAATGATTATATTGCATGGTTATCCGTTAGCTATGGTTGATGATCATGTTGGCTTCAAAGCGTTTGCTAGGAATTTTCAGCCCTTGTTTGAACCTGTGCCTATTAAGAGAATGATGGATTGATATGCTATGAATGTGATATATGATTTGAGTATTGGATATTTTTCATGTGGGTGTTTCAAGTGAAAGCGTTTTCTGCTTCTGTGGTCGAGAGATTATTGGGGTTTGGAAAAATAAAAATAAATGTTGTTTCTCTGGTGGTTGATGATGTGTAATAGTAGTGTACATGTACATAAGGTTCTGTTTCTTTCTTCAATCACATGTCATGTGCTTGCTTCCGACAACACAAGATCCCCAGCGTTGTACACGTTATATAATCAGAAACATTGATCTCGTAATAAATATCAAACCCAAGTAAACTCAAACGCTCTTCCTCAGTTATAAAATTTTTCATTTCACCTACTTGTCGTTAGAATCCTTTGGAAGTTGCAAACCCATGAGGCCGAGTAAATTGGAAGCAGGACCAGGATGTTGCTGGTAGTTCTAAGGTGATGAAGAGAAAGCAAAATGTTTTTAGATGGTTGTATCTTGAAGATTAGAGGAAAGGGAGTACAGAGGTTCAATTTATAAGTACATTTTGAGTTTGCGATTTCTATTTATAATATTAGATATATTAAGTTATGAGAGACATTGTTCTTGTAACAAACCTCAAGTTTAAAAAAGCAAAGGGAAACTAGTTAAAGCAGCTAATATTGTTTCTTCTTGTTCTATCTTCATCTATCTTATATTGACATGAAAACAAAATGAATCACAATAGGAATATCAATCTGTAATGATAGTAAAGAATAACTCAAATAACTCTGTAATAATATTAATGTAAACAAACATGTGTTTCGTCGTAGAGTGACCAAAAAGAGTAAAGAATTACATGATAAATCAAATGTAGTAGAATCATTATAGTGAACTACCTTCAGGATAATATAACAATGAACAGAGAAAGAGGAAGTGTGCATGTGTGTGTGAGTGTTACCGAGACTTTTACGTTCTCTTGTTGGGTTCGAAGACGTATTTGATCAACGAATCTTTGATGGAAAGCAACTCTGGAAACTCCTTGCTGAGCTTGGCACCATCCATCTCATTGTTGCTCCGTGCTGCGACAATGACTTTAGCCTGTTCTTCCAAAGTGAAGTTGGACCATTTGAAACCCGGCTCGATGTAACTCTTGTACATCTCTAGTATCTCGTTGTGGCTCACCACTCCTGGATTGGTGAAGTTCCATATCCCCCTCAGGTTTCTCTTCGCCATCTCTATTGAGATTGGTAAGAGTTCGTCTAGTATGGTCATGCTGTTTGGGATGTTCACCACTTTGTTGTAACGAGAGATCTTGGTGATGAAGTTTCGTGGGTTGTTCAAGTCCGATGAGATTGGCATCCGCACTCTCAAGGTGCACACGTTGTCAAATTCTCTAAGAAGCTCTTCGACCTGGGGAAAATAGAAGCAATGATTTATGGACAGAACCGGAAGAGATTGAGAACCAAATGTGATTTTGTTACAGGATGTTACATTACCATTGCCTTTGTTTTTGAGTAGAAAGAACCGGTGAAGTTCGGTTTGTCTTCTTCCTTAAAGCCAATCCCTGAACCTTCTGGATGTGCAGCGTCATACTCAAATATACAACCCGTGGCAAAGTTCATCATTAACAGACCATTCTCTCTGCAAACATCTGCCAGAGTCAAAGTACCAGCCACGTTCACTCGGATGGTCTCTGTTTTGTGAGACTCGCACCAGTCCACATTGGGTCTGCCTGTTAAACCCGCTGCATTGAAGACATGAGTAGGTTTGACTCTGCGAATATCCGCCACAAGAGAAACTCTGTCCTCTAGTCTCCCTTTCCCATACTCGTATGGAATCCCTTGCTTCTCACAGAGTTTTCCTAGAAGACCACCGAGCCACCCAGTCTTGCCATAGATGAGGAACTTCAAGGATGTTTTGTCTCCAGAACTACCGGTCTTGGTTGGAGTAACCACCGTGAATGTCTGATTACCATCTGCATCCTTGTGCTCGTCACCACTATCAGAGAGTCTATCACCAGGCATCATCAGCATCCGTGGATGAGGAAGCAGAGCTCCAGAAACATCTCCCCACCACTCAGGGTTCGCAGTGTACCATTCCATTGTCTTCTTCAGTCCTTCCTCCCAAGTGGTTCGTTCAGCCCATCCCAGTTTCTTCAGCTTCTGGTCATCGAGGAAGTACCTCTGGTCATTAAACGGCCGGTTCTCCACAAACTGAATGGTGGAGTCAGGGTTTATTCCAAAAAGCTTGGAGATGTCGTTAGCCACATCAATCACTCTCCTTTCTTTGGTCGTCCCAATATTGTACACATGGTTAACTTCCCCTTTGTGCAAAACAACCTCAAACGCCTCAGCAACATCTTCACAATAAAGGTAACTCCTAACATTAGACCCATCTCCGTGAATCGGAAGTGGCTTCCCACTCATAGCCAACAGAATAAACTTAGGAATCAACTTTTCAGGAAACTGGTTAGGACCATAAACATTATTCCCACGAGTAGTTATAACAGGCAACCCATAAGATCTACCATACGCCATCACAAGCATCTCAGCTCCAGCCTTAGTAGCCGAATACGGATTGGTCGGAAGCAACTGAGAAGCCTCGTGATTCCCCACGGAAGCATCCTCATCAGTCTCTCCATAAACCTCATCAGTACTCACATGAATAAACCTCCTGATCTGCCCAGTGACTTTACAAGCTTCCAAAAGCACATGTGTTCCATAAATATTGTTCTTGGTGAACTCAAAGCTATTACCGAAGGAGTTATCAACATGGGTCTGCGCAGCGAAGTGCATGATGGTGTCGATGTTCTCAGTGATGAGAAGGTAGTTGACGAGGTCAGCACTAGCGATGTCTCCCTTGACGAACTTGAAGTTGGGTGAGGATTTGGAAGGGTTGAGGTTTTTGAGGTTGGAGCAGTAGTCAAGCTTGTCGAGGACAACGATCTTGTAGTCAGGGTAGGTGCGGACTAGCCTGTTGGCAACATGGGAGGCGATGAATCCAGCAGCTCCAGTGATGAGGATGTTCTTGGGCTTATATGTAGCCATTGTGATGTGAAAAATATAATATCTGCAACATGAGGAAACAATGAGATCTCATTAAGCAACACACTCATCAATGACGAAACAAGATAACGAAAAACGACGTCGGATCGAATGTAGTTTTAATCAAACGGAAACGAGATCACTACTTGAAATCGATGAACAACTCATCAGATCTATCAACACGTGGCTTTAGTTCAATAAAAACTCATGAGATTCAATTCAGATCAGAGAAAGGCAGATCCAGATCCACAAGTATGAAAAATGTTGCGAAATTGAGAAGCAGATCTAATGGCGAAAACGATAAACAAGTCTCACAGATCACAGAGTTGGGGTACGTACCGATGAAGATGAAGATCAAGCGAAACTTGAAGAAGATCTGGAGATGTGTAGAGAGATGAATGGAATGGAATATAATAAGAGTGAAGACGAAGACGAAGAAGAAGAAAGAGAGGGAAGGGATCTAACGAGCGAGCGAGCGTCAGTAAACACTGTGAGCCCTTCTTCTTTTTTTAATTTGAGACAGTTATGGAGAACCATTTACTAATTACTAAATTGCCATTACTAACTACGGTTCAATTTCTTTTATTACGTCACGGTTAAATTTAATTATTTTCTAAATTACCATCCCAAAATTTAGGCAACGCAGAAAATTTAACATGCCCGCTTGAGTTTCGGTTTCCCATATAAAATACTCCCTCCGTTTTTTTATAATTGACGTTTTAGGGAAAAAGTTTTGTTCCAAATTATTTGACGTTTTCAATTTTCTATGTAAAATTCATTAGTAATTAATGTTAGATGACCAATGATATTATAGTTTCTATTTTACTATTGGTTGAATTGTGGTTAGGTAAACAATTAATGATGTTTTTTGTTTAGAAAATGATAAAAAATTAAATGTTTCTTAATCTGTGTGCATAATCCTAGAACGTCAAATATAAAAAAACGGAGGAAGTATAAATTGAGAAAAGAACTGGTGCTCAATTTTGAATTTGACTACAAATCAGTCAACAACTAAATTAAATAATGTTAACTTAGTGTTTAATGTAAAAGAAAAAAAAATGTGAAAAAAACATAACGTTACGCAAAAAATTAACGGGCCTTTAGGTATTCGATCTCAACGAAGATGAGGCCGTTGTTCGGGCCTTAGTTATCCTAATTAGTTTATCGTTTATGGGCCTTAGACTCTTTCATTCTCAAGTACTTAAAAGGTGCCACTCCCCACTCCCCAGTCATGTTTTTGTATATATTGAGCATTAATACATCATTTCTATCTGATCAAAATCATTTATTATCTATAAATATAATGTTAGGTTTGTAAAAGTACATGTCCAACTCTTTATTATCCAATTAGTACAATATTGTCCAATTTGGGCCTACTAGACAAACCCGTACGGATTTACTTTTGAATTATTTCCTAAAAAACTTCGTACTAATTATAGTTGAACTTTTCTTTATATATTAGACACTTCTTATCTAAACTTCCAATGTGTGACTTTGTTTTTGATATCTCACATATAAAATATACATAGAAAACTCGTTTTAAGAGAGAATAAATAATCTATTGGAAATGTAGAAAAAATAAGTATATGACTAGATGATTACCCGCGCGCATGCGCGGAGTGAAATTAATATACGAATTATCATTAAATATTAATCTTGATTGTTCAACCATGATGTCATAAGTCTCCAAACGTATAGTTATGAATCGTCGGTATAATGTTGATGAGTAGGATGATGTTTGTTGATATTTTTTAAAAAACTTATTTAATTTACATTGGGCTTCAATGATATCATTCAAATGTTATAATTCACCATCTCACTTCGATTATGAAGAATCATATTTTTGAAATGATATGATCAAGTAACATTTGAGATTCATGCTTGCGCAGAATGAAGATTAATTATGTATAAAAATTATGTGTAGATAATATTATTTATTTTGTATTAATTTATATATTATGCAATAATAAATATATTGAATAATTGAGGAGCGAATAGCTATTATATATACAATTAAATTTGAGTAAAAAAATAAATAAAAACAATCTTTCTTTTTATTTACAAAACTTTTTGTTGATAAAAAACAAAATAAACAATTTATTTATGTTATATAGTATATAATTAAAATCAAATGATATTGATATAGATATATAATATATTTAATATAAATATTTATTTATTGAGGCTTGAGTTTATTAACATTTTTATATTTGTTGTGACAAAAATATTATTTTTATTAATATGAATATTATTTTTATTAACATGTTTATGTATTATATATATGATATATATATTTTAATTTAAACGATATTGAAATAAATGTATATATATTAAATGAGACTTCATATTTACATGATTTTATGATCATTTAAATCTTTTTATAATAAAAAAATTTAAACAATTGATCAAAACCATTTTATCGTAGATTTTTAACAGCCTTAGTAATTTATATTAAAAAAATTCAAAATATAGTTAATTAGAAAAAATCTAGATTTTTTTATTATATACTTATGTGATTTTTTAAATGTCTTTCAAGAATATAAAATTGAACAAAAATGATGGAAGATACATATATTGTTATCAAATTTTTATTATTCAAAATCATTAATTGTCACATATTTGTTAATCATATTAGGTAATTTCGTAGCTTTTATTTAAGGAAAGAATAGAAATTATTATTTTATACACGAATAACTAATTTGATAATTAGTTTAATAAAAAGTATAATATATATTTAGATGGATTAACTTATTTTTTTAAGATTTTAAAAATCATTGTAGTAATAACATGTGACTACCAAAAAAACTCGTATATATAGCTCCATGATTAATATATATAAGATTTCTCATTGTAGTGATAGCATAAGATTTCTCAATACTGCTTTTAATGATTTTAATATTTCAGGATTAATATATATAGCTCGTATATTAATATGTTATAATAACATGTGTGTACCAAAATATGTTGTAATGATTCATCTAAGTATATAATTAACATATATGTATTTTATATGATATATAGTTTAATTTAAACAATATTAAAGTATATATATATATATATATATATATATATATATATATTTATTTATTTATTTAATCTGAATATATATTAAATGATACTTAATATTCATATGATATTATGATCATTTGTATCTTTTTATAAAAAAAAACATTGTTCACAAAATTTGATTGTAATGTTTTTACTGTTTTAGTAATTTATAGCTGTTTTTAAAAATTCATAATATAACATGTAAGAAAAAAATTAGATTTTTTATTATATGGTTAATGTGATTGTTTAATTTTTTTTAATAATATAAATTAAAAAAAATGATGAAGAATACAAAATATATTATCAAATCTTTATTATTCAAAACATTAATTGTCACATATATGTTAATCATATTAGGTAATTCCGTAGCTTTTATTTAAGGAAAGAATGTTAAATATCCTTTTATGCACTACTAATCAATATAAATGTTAATTTAATAAAAGTATAGTCTATAATTAGATGAACCAACTTTTTTCTAAGGATTCTGAGAATCATCCTGGTGATGACACGTGGCTACACTTAAAAGTTCTAATGCTCCAGGGTTAATATTTATAGCAGAAATATTATTTATTTTGTATTAATTTATATATTATGCAATAATAAATATATTGAATAATTGAGGAGCGAATAGCTATTATATATACAATTAAATTTGAGTAAGAAAATAAATAAAAACAATCTTTCTTTCTATTTACAAAACTTTTTGTTGATAAAAAACAAAGTAAACAATTTATTTATGTTATATAGTATATAATTAAAATCAAATGATATTGATATAGATATATAATATATTTAATATAAATATTTATTTATTGAGGCTTGAGTTTATTAACATTTTTATATTAGTTGTGACAAAAATATTATTTTTATTAATATGAATATTATTTTTATTAACATGTTTATGTATTATATATATGATATATATATTTTAATTTAAACGATATTGAAATAAATGTATATATATTAAATGAGACTTCATATTTACATGATTTTATGATCATTTAAATCTTTTTATAATAAAAAAATTTAAACAATTGATCAAAACCATTTTATCGTAGATTTTTAACAGCCTTAGTAATTTATATTAAAAAATTCAAAATATAGTTAATTAGAAAAATCTAGATTTTTTTATTATATACTTATGTGATTTTTTAAATGTCTTTCAAGAATATAAAATTGAACAAAAATGATGGAAGATACATATATTGTTATCAAATTTTTATTATTCAAAATCATTAATTGTCACATATTTGTTAATCATATTAGGTAATTTCGTAGCTTTTATTTAAGGAAAGAATAGAAATTATTATTTTATACACGAATAACTAATTTGATAATTAGTTTAATAAAAAGTATAATATATATTTAGATGGATTAACTTATTTTTTAAGATTTTAAAAATCATTGTAGTAATAACATGTGATTACCAAAAAAACTCGTATATATAGCTCCATGATTAATATATATAAGATTTCTCATTGTAGTGATAGCATAAGATTTCTCAATACTGCTTTTAAGGATTTTAATATTCCAGGATTAATATATATAGCTCGTATATTAATATGTTATAATGACATGTGTGTACCAAAATATGTTGTAATGATTCATCTAAGTATATAATTAACATATATGTATTTTTTATGATATATAGTTTAATTTAAACAATATTAAAGTATATATATATTTATTTATTTAATCTGAATATATATTAAATGATACTTAATATTCATATGATATTATGATCATTTGTATATTTTTATAAAAAAAACATTGTTCACAAAATTTGATTGTAATGCTTTTACTGTTTTAGTCATTTATAGCTGTTTTTAAAAATTCATAACATAACATGTAAGAAAAAAAATTAGATTTTTTATTATATGGTTAATGTGATTGTTTAATTTTTTTAATAATATAAATTAAAAAAATGATGAGGAATACAAAATATATTATCAAATATTTATTATTCAAAACATTAATTGTCACATATATGTTAATCATATTAGGTAATTTCGTAGCTTTTATTTAAAGAAAGAATGTTAAATATCTTTTTATGCACTACTAATCAATATAAATGTTAATTTAATAAAAGTATAGTCTATAATTAGATGAACCAACTTTTTTCTAAGGATTCTGAGAATCATCCTGGTGATGACACGTGGCTACACTTAAATGTTCTAATGTTCCAGGATTAATATATAGGGGATTAGTTTTGACTTTTGACGTTTAAACAAAAGAAAAGAGAGTCCATGAACGTTTTGATGTTTGGGAAGATATAGTATTTGAGACCGTAATAATATAGTAGACTTAAGCGATCCATTTATATGTGGCCCAAATGACACATTACGTGTGAAGTTGAGTTTTCTTCTTTTTTTTTCGTATCCATTTAAAGTATCGTCCACATGTATATGTGTTCCTGTTTTCCCTTATTACGACTGAAATTAATCTTAAGAAGCACTTTAACGTTTACAAAATCAATATAATAAGATCACATTTCTTGATGTTTACGTAACGATCCATAATTTTCTCTGCAGAAATATTTTCGATTAGATTTTCTGTAAAATTCAAAATTTTATAATTAAATATATATATATATATATATATATATATATATATGTATTTTGAGAACTTTAAAATATAATTTTCTATTGAGATGTTTGAAAAAAGTTTTGCTTAAGTTGACAAAAAGACCTGATTGTTTCTCTACTTTTGCAGTTTTGCGTAAGATGACTGTTGGTGGTAGATTTGACTTTATTTTAGCAATTCATATATATATTTTTCATCAAACGAAGTATTCCTATGCTTTTTAATCTGAGTTGAAGTATTAGACCAACACAAATATGCAACAAAGAAAAACACAAAGTTGCAAACGAAAATGAATATGAAAAGCATAGGACTATTCGTTTGATGAAGAATATATGAGTTGCTAAATAAAGTCAAATCCACTGAATAAATACATCACAGTTGCAAAGATAATTTGATGGAAAAAAAAGAAGACGAATTAATATGCTTGATGAATAAAAGTGCTCGTGATATTTGCGTAGCCTTAGATTTTAAAAAGATACGACTAGTTGTCCCACGCTTTGTATATTGATCGCTTGATTTAGGTCACGAGCGACATGGCTTAGTAACTAGTTATTGATTGCAAGAACATGAGATAATTTTAATATTAATCAATTTTGTATTCGTTAGTTGGTCAAATAATTATTACTTAAAGACAAAAGGAAAAAAAAAGAAAACGATAATCAGATGATCTATTGGATAAAGATTAAAATCGGACTGGTTTAATCCGAAAGAAAACCAGGAAGTCTACAACGTTCAAATATACATGCAAAATGAAGAATTATCACTACATATATATATTGTCCAAGAACACTGTCACGACCGACGCGGGATGTTAATAGAAACGAGTGATGACTTTAAAAAAATATATATATTGTATTTTAATTATTCCTAGATTATACCTTGTTGGAGATAAGATCCCACGTTCAGAGCCGTGCCTGATATTTATGAAATTAGAAGTGGTGAATTTTTTTTGGCCCTTTTAAGGTTATAAATAGAATTTTCTTATAAGATGTATTCAACATAAAAAAGTTAATATTAACACTAAAACAAGACTTAATAAACAGAACCCTTTAATAATTACAAAAGCTAAAAAAATAAAAAAATTGGTCAGAATATTCATTAAGAAGAGACAGCTAAATTGTTTTTTATTAATCAATAATGACTATTATCTCTTTCATAACATCACATAATATGGAAAGCATGATTTGGTTAGATGATTAAGATTTATTTCCTTATTTCTAGTACTCGGATTAAAAACAAAAAGAATGAAGAATAATAAAGACTTGTACACATTGTTCTTAAGATTTTAACGAATAAAACCAATTTTAAACCTACTAATCCAGCTATGCATTATATAAATTGTCCTTAAAGTACTTATAAACATATTGGGGCCCTGAAGCCAATGCTTGATGAGCTTAGT
This sequence comes from Moricandia moricandioides, assembly GCA_905132885.1. Lineage (NCBI taxonomy): Eukaryota > Viridiplantae > Streptophyta > Magnoliopsida > Brassicales > Brassicaceae > Moricandia > Moricandia moricandioides. Next base: position 11,246 of record CAJHQQ010001531.1, read on the forward strand.
ATCAAACACGGTTCTGCCCACATTGGAAAGATATAAGGGACTTGAGTAGTATATAATGGACTTAGGTCAATCCACTTATCGCCAATTGGTTTTAAGTTGGAAACCTAGAAAATTCATCATGATATCAGAGCGAATTCACACCCTGACCCATTAATCCGGTCCGGACAGTGGCATGATCATCCCATGAATTGATGGCCCAAAAAAGACTCAATTCCTTCGAGATTGCTAAAGAATAAAAAGCATTGCGAGATTAATGGTTATACGCACCATTATCTCGAGGGAGTGTGTTGAAGAGAAAATCCCACATTGAAAAGATATAAGAGACTTGAGTAATATATATATATAAAAGAGATTTTGGCAAATCCACTTATCGCCAATTGGTTTTAAGTTGGAAGCACAGAAAACTTATCATACCTAATACTTCCTCTGTTTTATAATAAATGTCATTCTAACCATTTTTTCTTGTTTTAATAAAAATTGTCACTTTATAATTCCAATGCAAATTATACTTACTTTCAGCTGAAAATTAATTGCAAATTGCATTGATCTTATAAATAATTTTATTTATCTACAATACTATTGATCAAAGAGATGTAATTAATAACAATTTACATATATTTCATACACTCTTTTAATCTGTGTGAAAAATCTTATAGTGACACTTATTCACGGAGGGAATATCAATTAGTGACGTCTAGGAAATCAACAGATAGTTAAATGAACACCGACTAAAGCTTAGTTAAATTCAAATCTGAATATTTAGTTTTAGAAAATATAGACTTGATTGCGTGTTTAAAGTATAGTTTTTGTTAGGTCAAAAGTTCAAAAACGCAATTGATTTTGTCGTAGTTACACTTTTATGTCCATGCATATGGGCCATGGCTGTGTTTAAAGTCAATAATCAATTTCTTGTATAACCAAAAAAGGCTATACAAGAGATAAGGTTAAGATTCAAGAAGACTATTAAAATGCTAGTATCTAATAAACAAGAATACATATATGAATATCATTTGAGTACAAGCTTTTCGATCATCTTGCTGGTGATCTAATATTCATAACTCTTCATATTCATCAACCTCGTCACAAAAGTATGTTTACAGATTTTTTCAAGATGTTTATGCACAAACTCTCAAACCATAGTCAACATCAGTGATAAAAATAAAAGCGAAGCCATTGAACTAAAGTCTCTAAATTACAACAAGTTTTAAATTATAAAACATACTCCATTCCTTTTAAATTAATTGTCATTCTAGATTTTTTTTTTTTTGACTATTAGAATTATATAACGTTTATTGTTGTCTTAATTTACTTAGGGGTAAAAATATAAATTAATAATCTTTATTAATTTCATAAAATGACATTTATTTTATAACGATAATTTTATACTATAACGACACTTAATTTTAAACGTAGGAATAACATAGGTTATATCATATTATTCATGCTCAATCATAAATCACATTATAAAACTTGTCAGTCGTGTCTTAAGTGGTCTCGAAATATTAAATAATTTCTTTTTACTTCATTTGAACCTGGTTATAAATTGTTCATTACGTTTGATAAAATAGATTTCTTATATATTTGTATAAAGTTGAACAAAATAAAAATACGGAACGTTAAAAACAAGTGTTAACAAACTTTCTAACTTTATTGCATAGTTTGTTTTTGCATGGAAATATTAAAAAAGTATTGTTTACGCATCCCCTTGGAGTTGTCATTCTCGGAACTTTATCAAGTAATTCAGAGCCGGACACACATTCATTGGATCAACTAGAACACATCAACACACGAGTCAACAAATGTTACTATTTTATTATTTAGAACTCTTGTGTAGGAGAATGTGATTGTGGAATGTAAACCGCACAAAAAAAAACTCGCAAAACTCAATCCAAACAAGGGAAAAAATATCGATTGGACAGCAATGATCTTAGATAAACAAGTGGGGTACTTCAGTGAGAGAAACTTTTTGAGCTCAAGCTCAATCAATAAGAAGACATTTTAAGCGCCCTTGGACATCCTTTTTCACATGTTGCAATATACTGATTTCCAAATATTCGTGAAAATGAAATATCCAAAGACAATATGACAAAGTAAAATCAGTCCAAACGAGTACCTAGCAGTCACACAAAATCAGTTATCTTTATTTTAAATGACTGAAACCAGATTTATATAAATTTTAATCTCAAAATATACATATACATAAACGCTGTTAACTTGTGTTGATAATGAGCAGGTAACATGATGTAATTTTGTAGATAGTTTTGGGATCTGAAATTGTTAGCATGTTCTTTTACATTATACTTTATGCGTTTCGCAAAAAAAATATATCAATTTTGACGCTTTTCAAAGTGATCAAAAATTATTGAAATGCATTTATATTTCTATTAATTATATTGATATAACTAAAAGTTAAAAAAAAATTGTTTATAAGATCTATATATTTTATAATTAATATTGAGATTACAATAAGTATAAATTGTATTAAAATTATAAAATGACATTTTCTGTGTCACAAGAAAAATGTCTGTAAATTAGAGAATAATGCTAATACGGAAAAATTATATTTAAAGCATAATCAGTGAGATCAAGTAGGTATTACTAGTCAAATATCAATTTTATACAGTATAAAGGTTGGATAGATTATGTGCGCATGTTTATAATGTTTGTACTTCTTTTAACAAGTAGGTAACTTCACGACAGTTTTTTAGTTTAGTTTGAATGCATGCAAGATGGTAGCTCCACATGCGACCACGCGGATATGAGTTCATTGCATACGACTCATTTAAATACTCGGAAGAGAATCTATCTGTGGGTGCACCTTCCATCCGGAAATTAGGTCTGTGTCTTTAATAAATCCAGATTTAACCATTTTTCAGTAATAAAAAAAATGGTAGAAAAGTAGTTTCAAAAAAAAAAAAAAATGGTAGAAAAGAACACAGCCAAATCTGGACCGCATGTATATATAGTCGTACGCATTCAATCTTTTGGTCATTTCTCTTTAAAGGAACTCTTTCTTCCCTATACAAATCTTATGTATTGCTTCTTGCCTCCATAAGAGCAGAACAGAGCAGAGCAGAACAGAGCAAAGAAGAAAAGCTGAAGCTCTGATATTCTTGAATAAAATTAAGAGAGGACTTTGACAGAGAAGCTTCATATGGATGTCTTTGTTTTCCATGCTTCTTTCTCCATGTGGAAAGATGTTGCTGGAATCGCAGGTAAATACTTTTATCTGCTTTTAGTACTTTTACCTGTAGTTTTGTATTTTTTTAAAGCTAATTTAGGGATATAGAAACCCATTTTTTTATAATTTTAAGTTAATGAAATCTTTATATTGGATCTAGCTCTATAGCCATGAATATCCCCAAATCAAGAGATGTGTTTAACCATTTTTTATCTGTGTTTTTTTCTTATTTGTCACTGAAGAGATTTAAATGTTGTTTCTGATTATTTTCCTTGTGAAGAAAACAAGAAATATGCTTCTGTAAAAACCGGATTGTTACTCTTTTGCATATGTTACATCACTTATTACTATTGCATCTTTGTTCTGTTTCAGGCAACATATTTGCATTTGGACTATTCATTTCACCCATGTGAGTTCTTCTTCTTCTTCTTCTTCTTCTTCTTCTTCTTCTTCTTCTTCTTCTTCTTCTTCTTCTTCTTCTTCTTCTTCTTCTTCTTCTTCTTCTTCTTCTTCTTCTTCTTCTTCTTCTTCTTCTTCTTCTTCTTCTTCTTCTTCTTCTTCTTCTTCTTCTTCTTCTTCTTCTTCTTCTTCTTCTTCTTCTTCTTCTTCTTCTTCTTCTTCTTCTTCTTCTTCTTCTTCTTCTTCTTCTTCTTCTTCTTCTTCTTCTTCTTCTCTTCTTCACCATTTACTTATCTAGTTCCTCCCTTGTATTAAAACATTGTTTTGATTTTTCAGGCCAACGTTTAGGAGAATAGTGAGGAACAAATCAACCGAGCAATTCTCGGGTTTACCATACATTTACTCTCTCTTGAACTGCTTGATCTGCCTTTGGTACGGCTCACCTTACATATCCCAAAGAAACCTCATGCTTGTGACTGTGAACTCCGTTGGAGCCACTTTTCAGCTTTGTTACATTATCCTCTTCATCATGCATACAGACAAGAAGAATAAGGTTTCTTGATTGACTCTTCACACGGGAAAAAAATGCTAGTTAAACTTGCTTTTAATATCGTTCTAATCAAGATCTTGATCATGGCAGATGAGGATGCTTGTTTTGCTTCTTGTGGGGTTTGGTGTGGTTGGATTGATTGTAGCTGGAAGTTTACAGATACCTGACAAGCTCACACGTTGGTACTTGGTTGGGTTCTTGAGCTGTGTTTCTCTTGTCTCCATGTTTGCCTCTCCTTTGTTTGTTATTGTAAGTTCATACAAACGTTAACCAAGTATATGTTTTCATGTGTTCAGCTTTCTGACTTGACTGGTCTTTTGTAGAACTTAGTGATACGGACTAAGAGCGTTGAGTTTATGCCGTTTTATCTCTCTCTATCCACTTTCTTGTTGAGTGGTTCCTTCTTACTTTACGGGCTATTCAACAACGACGCTTTTGTTTATGTAAGTTGTACTCTTCAGTAAGTGCCATTACAACTTGTGTTGTCTCTCTTAAAAGTATTAACAAAAAAAATATTGTTTTTTCTTTTTTTTTGAAAACTCAGACACCAAATGGAATAGGAACGGTTCTTAGTATTGTGCAGCTATCTTTGTACTGTTACTACCACAGGAACTCTGTAGAGGAAGAAACAAAAGAGCCTTTGATTGTCTCTTGCGTGTGAGATTCTTTACAAAGAAGCAAATCTGTGGGTGGGGAAAAAAAAAAAAGAAAACAAGAATGTGGCTACGTAAAAGATTCTTTGTTTTTTTTTTTTTAATTAGTGTCGTTACATTGTGTTCTTGTTTGGGTGGACCTATGGTACCACAAATTAAAAGATTGAGAAGCAATTTAAAATTTGCCAAAGTAAGTGGGTGAAAAAGGAAAATATGGTGGTATAATAAGGAAATTCTGTAAATACGAAAACTAAAAGGAGTATTTTTGTTAAGCGACCTTCGTTCGATCTCACAGTTCCGGCGAACTAAGAATCTGATTTCTCCTAATCACTCGGAGTTCCTTAACCCTAATTTATTTTCTCCGGCGAGATAAGGCTTCTCTTTATTCCTTTAGCTTTCGCAATTTTGAACCTCCTTCAGTAATGTCTGGAAGAAATCGTGGATCTTACGGTGGCTTACAACCTCCGATCAACCAACCACCGTTCGTCAGAGGCTTGGGAGGAGGACACGTGCCACCTCCTCCTCATCCTTCTGCTCGTCCCTTAGACGACAACAGAGAACCCCAATTCAGAGGCCATCATCATCCACAACACCATTCAATCATAGAAGATCGAATCGCGTCTCAAAACCAAGACGTGCAAGGCTTACTCGCTGATAACCAGAAGCTAGCAGCGACGCACGTCGCGCTTAAGCAGGAGCTAGAAGTAGCGCAGCACGAGCTGCAGAGGATGATGCATTACATTGACTCGTTGAGAGCTGAGGAAGATATAATGATGAGGGAGATGTATGATAAGTCTATGCGATGCGAAGTGGAGCTTCGTCAGGTTGATGCTATGAGAGCTGAGGTTCAGAAGGTTCGTGTTGATATAAAGGAGTTTACTTCGAGTAGGCAGGAGCTTACGAGTCAGGTTCATTTGATGACTCAAGATTTGGCTAGGCTTACGGGGGAGTTGCAGAAGATACCGACTTTGACTGCGGAGATTGAGAATACAAAGCAGGAGCTGCAACGCGCAAGGTTTGAACTTTTTTTTTAAAGTTGTGTCCTTTGTTCATGTTTTGAGTTAATGTGGTTTCTGTTGTGGTTGAAGAGCGGCTATTGATTATGAGAAGAAAGGGTATGCGGAGAACTACGAGCACGGGAAAGTTATGGAGCAGAAACTAGTTGCAATGGCTCGGGAACTGGAGAAGCTTAGAGCAGAGATTGCTAACTCGGAGAATAGAGCTCATGCAGCTGGTCCTGTTGGGAATCCTGGTATGGTAAACTTGAATTAATCATGACAATGTCAATGGATTTCACAAGTTGGATGCACTAGTGTAAGTGTGTGTGTTTTGATCAGGTGGAGTTGGTTATGGTGGTGGGTATGGAAACCCTGAGGCTGCTGGGTATGCTGTGAATCCTTATCAACAACCCAACTATGCCATGAATCCAGTAAGTTACAAATTTACATCTTTTTATTCATTTATCGTGTGAATCTCTGGTTTTGTTTTACCAAGAAGAGCGTCGCGTGGGATATAGTAAACTTGAAGATAACATGCATGAATTCACTATAGTTCTACTTAGATATTGTAATTTGAAAAGTTGAATCATGGGATATGAACCAAGCTACATTAGCCAATAGTAGAGCCTAAGGTTCAATCTAATGTAACCAGAACTAAGCTCAATGGACATATTAAACCAATGATCTGAGGGTCATCAATGGAGGTGTGGTTGATGAAACCCGTTCTGAAGGACAAGTATATTCGCGTATCTCCTGTTCTTGTAGAAATTTAGGTGCATACATATATATATGCGCACACACACACTTAAATCTAAAGTAATGTTCTCAAATGATAATTCAGGCACAGGCACAGGGAGGCGTGGAAGGCTATTATCCTCCTCCATTTGGAGCACCCACTGCCTGGGCGGGTGGCTATGATCCGCAGCAGCAGCAACAACAGTTTTATCCACAACAAGGACAAGGACAAGGATGAAAATGTCAAAAGTCTATTTCCCCGACAACAACTCCATAAATTTTAAAACAAAGCAAGCCTCTCCCTCTTGTAATCTTTACTCTGTTCGTCTTCCTAGACAATTTGTGAACAATCCAACATAAGAAAGTTATAAAAGCCCAGTGTTTTAAACAAGCCCATTATTATCTGAACTTAGGCCCATTGTAAAGCACCTCGTCAGCCCATATAACATAAATTGGCGGGTAAATTTCTAAATTTTAAATTTCGGTTTTATGAGAAAAGAATTTTCAAAGGGAATAAAAGTTGGCGGGTACTCTTTCCCACTCACCGTTTCACAAAAACGCAATTAGCAGGCGGCAAAGTAATGATTTCGATCTCCCTTTATAACATCTCTAAGATCTCCGACACTATTAACACAATCTCTAATCCTTCAGCCATGGATGCTCACTATCAGAACTTGCCTCCTCTCAAAAGATTAAGATTGATGCAGCGAGATCTTGAACTTGCTCATCATCATCAGCAGCAGCTACCAAACCAATCTGAGGTGAAGTCGTCGCAGTTGCCGGGGAAGAAGAGGAAGCATTCTCGTGTTGATTACGATGGCGATGACTCCGAGAACTACGCCCCTACCTACCGTTGTCTCCCGGCGAAGAAGAGGATCTGGGCGATTGATCCAGATCTGCTCTCCGGTACTCCCCTTTCACCTTTCGATCTGAATGTTGAGTATAAGCCTTGTGTAGACGAGGACGGGATCGAGAAGAAGGAGACGAATCAAACTCTATTGGTTGATTCGAGTCCACAAGTAGATGATGATGATAATAAAGAGAATATTGATCCTCTGGGTGAAGAAAAGGGTTTAGTAGATCTCTCTGATTGTGAGCGTGAAGACGAAGATGGCATCATGTGTGATGTATGTCAAAGCACAGATGGTGAGCCATCAAATCCAATCGTCTTTTGTGACGGTTGTGACTTAATGGTCCATGCTTCTTGTTATGGTAACCCTTTGGTTAAAGCTATACCAGAAGGTGATTGGTTTTGCAGACAGTGTACTGCATCAAGGTCGTTAAAGAACAGCAGAGAGAAGCCTTTCTCTTGCTTCTTGTGTACAACCAAAGGTGGAGCCATGAAACCTACGAAGGATGGTCGTTGGGCTCACATTACTTGCGCCTTGTTTGTGCCTGAAGTCTACTTTGAGGATCCTGAAGGAAGGGAAGGGATTTGTTGCGGCGAGATACCGAGTAAGAGATGGAAAGAGAGGTGTTACTTGTGCAAGGTTAGACGTGGGTGTGTTATTGAGTGTTCAGAGATGAAGTGTGAGTTGGGTTTTCATGTTACTTGTGGGTTGAAGGAAGATCTTTGTATTGAGTACCGTGAAGGTAGGAAGAGTGGTGGTGGTGGTATTGTTGTTGGTTTCTGCAATGAGCATACCAAACTCTGGGAAAGGGTAAGATTTGCATCATACTTATCTTTCTTATGTTCTGTTTAGTTGTGTCTTTTTGAGTGTAGGGCTCTGTTTTTGATGATTGTTTTCGTTTGTCAGCAACAGGAAAGTGGAAAGTACAAGATTGTTGCCAGAGATGAAGCCAAGAAGTAGCAGAAAACTAGAAGACTAAGCATTTTTCTGCTTGCAACTCTGAGAATGCTTGTGTTTTTTTTTCTTCCTCGAGGCTATGTTTATGTTCTATCTTTGAATTGTTTTAAGTTGCACAAGGCTAAAACTTGTTCAATATAGTTCCACCTCATTGTATCTTTTCTGGTTTATGTCATAGTTGATCATAATTATATTTTCTATTGGAAGATAATAAGGATTCATGTATCAAAAACACTTTCAGTGAAAATACATTCTTATTATTACGCTGTAGAAGAAGATAGCAAACTACATTCGTTAAGACTAATATCACTTGACTAAAACATATTCAATTGCAAAGGTACTGAAAATACATATCTATCAATTTATTAGTGTGATTATAGGTAAAGCCTATTCACTGGGATGATAACTATGGAGTTATGTTTCTGGTTCTAGTAATGAGGATCATAAGTAGATTCATTTCTACCGATAGATAATGATATTGACTATGTTGTGCTCTTCAAACTCAGACCCAACATGATGGAAGTTCAGTGACTTCTCTGTCCTAGTCAAGTTCAGCTTATTGCACTAGACCTAAGATCTTGGCAAGCAAGTGGCTCAAAGACTCTGAAGAACATATTAACCAAAATAAATCCACTAAAAACCTATTCACTCAAATTCTTCTTACATAAAATAGCAATGTTTAGAAATCATTTCAACAAATTTGAACCATTAAAAAAAAGAAGAAATCTTTAGAACAACTACAGGGTAATGTCAAAAATTAATTCAGTTGGTTTACTCAAAACTGATAACCTAACCGGAATCTTGTACCGGTAAAGGGCATTGGTGGCGCCGCCTCAAAACAGACATAGATAAAGAAGCTTCTCCGACCATCAGAGATGCAACAACGAACTAATCTGATTGTCTTACCTAATCACACTTCAGATCCAGTAAGATTAATTAAACAGAACCCTAATGTATCAGGGTTTCAAAAGCGTGAAGTGATTTTTTTCCCCCGCAGATTCGGATCTAAAACTTCAGTTCTGATTCAGAAAACCCTAGAAATCGAAACCCAGAAAAACAGATGAAGAACATGGAATCGATCTGGAAAATTTTTTGAAAAAAAAAAATTTGGACCATTTCTCGATTTGTGCGTGTCATCCTTGCGCAGGGGCCATGCTAATCTTCTCTGTATCGTTCCAATTTTATCGGATGTCCCCGAAGGGACAATCATCTCCGTGACTCCATCATTATATAAACTCAGCTTCGTTCTTCGTCTAAGCGATGTGGGACTGTAGAAATCGTTCACAGCTTAAATGGGCCTGTTTATAACATAAGGCCTCTCTTTCTATTTATTTGTACTAAGCCCACTAACGTTATCTTCCATGTTATCTGTCCAAGTAGATTTATATAAAGTTCAATTTCAAATTAGAATAAAAAAACCGGTTATATGGGCACGAGCATACATGATGGAACAACTGAATGTGAAGAATAACACCAGGGGATGGCAGCTGGATTGAGGTGAAGAATATGACCTTCACATGTTCTTCTTTACTGGCGATAAGACTCACCAAGAATATGTATTTTATCTAGGCTTGGTTAAGTCTTTTAACTTCTCATGTGTGTGGGCATTGAGTACTATAAGATCATCTTTGATTATAATTTACTAATTATGTTGTGTTTCAGACAATTGTTTCCGGACTAGAAAATATAGGAACCAACAACAATTTGAGGTCATGGTTAATTGTTTAGCCATTGCTCTGTATATTATTAGCCAAGAGACATCTGGTGGGTGGGGGTTAAAACTGAACTTTTCTTTATTAATATTATTACAATCTCAAATGTCACAAATCAGGCTTGATCCAATAATACTTACATTACATTACCACTAACATTGAGGGTCTCTGTCTGGCAATCAATCACCTGACACCAACAAATTTGCTAATTCTTAAGACATGCCATACCCAACCGTGCCTACGCTCCGGTGTGCTGCTACTGCAACCGCGGCTGCTCCAGCAGGACCATACTGGGATTGTGCATGCAACAGCTTAGCATCAATACCCACCTTATGCTGTGTTTGGACATAAGGGTTTGGGTTCAGCTCAGCTGGCTTTCCGGAGTTGCATTGGGTGGGGACAAACTGCGGTTTTGGTTGAGACGCAGCTTCTGTACCACCAACGCGTTTCTCTTGGTTCATGGCGTTAGGATGGAAGAAATAGTTAGGAGATACGGTATGTTGTGGAGTGCTTCTGTAATAAGATGTCCTTGCATCATACGACGATTCTTTGAGGTTCCTGCTATTCTCATAAGTTACCGATGATTCCACAGCACGGCCTGGTCTACCTGTTGATATAACACAAGGAATCGAGTCTCAGAACAAGACCATGTCTCTCAAACAATACTTTCATATATTATAGATTAGAAGTTATACCTGTTGGTATTCTTGGAGGAGGTCCTAAAGGTTTAGTTGAAGTCGACGGAACTACATTTCTTGAAGGCTCGGAAGAGACATGTCGTCGACTCTCTGGTGCATTCAGGACAGGCTGAGCATTGGAAGTCACTTCACCAGGGTGAACTGCAGACCTACAGAGATGAATGAAGATGCAGAGATTAAACACAAGTGCCATACTAAATCAAAAAGAGATGTATAATGTGAATGTAAAAGAAAACGAACCGTGGAAGTGAAGCATGCTTTCTCTCTGGAGGTATGACTGGTCCATTTTTACCGCTATTTTCTTCTAGGTACGCAAATTGTTTCCTCAGATGACCAATGGCGCTGCAATAACAAGAAAGAGTTTAAGGTCTCAACATTCATTTTGCTACGGAAGGAAGAGATAGACAAAGGTTTAACAGAGGAAGTAAGAACCTAGGATATAAGAAACTTGAGCCTTCAGATCCGTTCATGTAATCCTTGAGCAGCTGAGGATGGTATTCTAGTATCTCCCTGTATATTAGCTCTCTAATGTCATCCTTTGTCAGCCTTCGTCTTTCAAACTCAAATTCCATCTTCGAGATAGGTTGACAAGAAGGTTCTCTTTCAACCTTAGCGAGACCTTTAAAGTAAGGATCAGCCAGTGCCTGTCAAATAACATCACAATTCTTAACATCACGTATAAGAGGGTCTATAGTGACAAGAGAGAGGAATGAACAAGCACCTCTGTAGCAGTTGGCCTATCCTTTGGATCAAAAGCCAATAGTCTTTGCAACAGGCGCAATGCTAAAGGATCTGCATTAGGAAACTTTTGCGAAAAAGGGACAAGACTTTTCTTCCTCATTTCGCCCAAGTATTTTCTAGCTTTTTCATTTCGAACCTGCATCAGAGATCTATGATTAGTTCTACATGCATTCTCTCAGCAAACAATAAGGAAACTTGGTAAAGAACATACTCCTGCAATGGTCTCTGATTTTGGTGTCCCAAGAAGATCGGTAATCAACTCTAACTGATGAACAACACTTTTCCCAGGAAACAAAGGCTTCCCTAATAACACCTCCGCAAAGATGCAACCAATGCTCCAAATGTCAATAGCTGGAGTATACTGCAAAGAATAAAAACTGCAAGTCAGATTATTTAGCAAAAAGAAACCACTCAAATAAGCATAGCTTGACACATTGGCCACAGCTCTTACTTATAGAGTACTAGTCATATCTCTTAACACTCAACCACACAAAAAGGCAAAAACATACAATGAAGAAGAAGAATAACAAGTACCTTAGAACAGAAGGATCCACAAAGCTCAGGTGCCCTGTACCATCTTGTAGCAACATAGTCCTGAAACAAGAAAAGACAGAGAAGGAGATTCAAACACATTGGAGAGAGAGTAACAAAACCGGATAAATAATCAACAGAAAGGTGGAGACAAGGATACAGACCGTCCAAAAGACTGTCGTAGGCGTATCGTTAAACGACACTCTTGCTAGTCCAAAGTCGCAGACTTTTAACTTGCAGTTTGCATTTGCGAGTATGTTCTTCGGTTTAAGATCACGATGGTAAACATTAGCTGCACACGAAACAAAACCCATTAAATTAAAAGTTTACTTAAAATGCGGAGAAAGAAAAAGACAATCCCACCTGTATGCATATACTTCAAGGCACGAAGCATCTGATAAAGAAAAAACTGGTGATGCTCCTTTGTCAAGTCATCATTAGCTTTGATGACTTGATGCAGATCTGATTCCATGAGCTCAAACACAACATAAATGTCTTTAAACTCTCTTTTCGAAGGTGGAAGCATGATGCTTTTAATCTCGACTATATCCGGATGTCTCAGGAGCCGGAGAAGCTTCACCTCACGGAGGATACGGAGCGCATCAGAGATATGTTCAAAGACATCATTAATCTTCTTTATCGCAACTTTCTCCCCCGTGTGTGTATCCATCGCTGCGCAAACCACTCCGTAGCTTCCTTTCCCAATAACTTCAAGAATCTGGTAACGGTTAGCGTCACCGTACTCAGTGAAAAACTCCATCTCTTTCATGTTCTGTTTTGCAAGAAAAAAAAGTTAAATCAAGAATCCAACTCAAAAAGGAATAAACTTTGAGAAACCAACCTTCTTCCCTTGACCTTGTTGCATCCTTCTCAGCAACCAATTAGTATAAAGGTGAGAACTTTCGACCAACCCAGAGACCAATACAGCTCAACAACTCTATCGTCTTCCTCAGATTCAAAAACAATAGTGAACAAAGAGAATGGCTATTCTTCGAATCACACAAAACCCTAACGAGCCTCAAGATTCAGGGATTGGAGAATAAGAAGAGACGATAGAGAATCTGTAGATCACAACTCTTTGTTTGTTTATATAATACAGATTGTGACTCTCTGTTTCCGTGTTATTCTAATTTTGTAGTTTCCTCTTTTTTTTTTAAATTCCTAATTTTAGCAATTTTCGTAGTACTTTATTTTGCGTACGAGAGACAGGTCACGCGGAACAGACAATGGCATTATTGTAATTTTATCGTAACTCTGAGCCTTGTTTTAGTTTTGGTTAGGTCCACTGTCGGTGATCTCTTTCCGTTGTGAGGCAACTACCCCAAGGACCGTTTACTATTTAAATATTTCTATGTTGCAACCCTCAAACTATTCATTAATCAACATTTAGCCACTCTTCTTATCGCATGGTTAATTTAGCCCCTATTTGTTTAATAATTTCTTGGTAATATATTGCTTTCCAGCTATTGTTTTACCAAAAAAGTTGTTCGGTTGATCTCTGTCATTGATGATGTTTCAGTCAATAAAATTTGATTAAAACATAATAAATCCAACAAGTTTATATATATATTTAGCTGTAAGTTTGACCTAACCATAGTTAAATTTTCACGTGTGTACACATGGCGCAGATTATATTAGCATAAAACATAAACAAACGTTTTTAGGTTTGCTAGAAGTCGTCTAAAGATAATACTATATTAATACTAGCAATTACGATATACATATTTAACAAACGAGAAGACTTAATTGTCAAAATAATAAAAGTTGGATAATGACTATAATCGCAAGCGACCGTGCTGGTGTTGCCGCTAGAACGTTAAGATCAAATATAATAAGATTACAAGTCTCGTCGGTCTCTCTGAGACTCTCTCTAAACAAAAATGAATGATAAAAACATTATAACACTTGTGAAAATAACAGTAGATTTTAAGGTCAATTATGCAAATTTTCGTTCGTTTCTAACATTTATAAATTTACTAAATCTGATAAGTTTATTACTATAGAGTTGTGAAACTTACCTAATCATCGTTGACGTTCCACGTGTATACACATGGCGTTGTATAATATCATAAAACATAAACACACGTTTTGGGTTAGGCTGAAGTTGTCTACAAATACTAGAATAACGTTAAGCAATTACGATTACGTATTAAACTAATGAGAAGACTTCAAGTGTCAATAAATAAAGTAGGTTAATATGACCAAGCGACCGTGCTGTTGTTGCCACTAGGACGTTAGGATCAAATATAATAAATTAGTTATACAAACTGTGTTAGGACATGATTAACCCCAATTTTTAACTTTTTTTTTTGTTTTTTGCTACTTTTTTTTACATTTTTTCGATAAAAGCTAGTTTTTAAAACTTTTATTTAAGAAAAATTAATAACTGACTCTTAGTTAAAATTAAGAACCAACTCTTATTCGAATCTAAGAACCTTAGTTAAGAAATTAAAGTTAATAATGATCTTAGTTTCTAACTTTCTCTTTGCCTAATACGTTTCTTTGATGGAACTGAGACAAAGGCAGAGTTGAGTTATCTGTTTTTTATGTATATATATTCGTACTTAAATTATATTAGTTGAGGTATTTTAACATATGGGTGAGATGCAAAGTTGGTCCATTAGCTAAAAGCATGAGAAAGACAGGTTTACATATCGAAGATTAAAAAGGATCTCAAATCTGTAAGCCACACAATGTAGGGCGAGGTGTCACTAATATATTATAAACATTTAAACTGAAGTTGATGTTTCAGTTTCCATCACACTTTCTTCATTGTGGTGACCTTTCTTTTAAAATAAAATCTACTATGTCCATTGGTCTTTTTTTTATGAAGGTTTTTTATATTTTATATTTTAAATCTGCCAATAAGCTATTTATCAAACTTTACTATATTGGAAACGTGCAAAGTCAGTATCTCTAGATCATTGCACAAAGAAAAAGAAGACTGATGTAGCCTCCCTAACCAAAAAATATGTTACATACGTTTGATAATTGCTTAAATTAACATGTCAATTAAAGACACATTGATACTAATCAACTTCTGCTCACAATCATTTGACATTTTGAGATTTCTAAGTTTAGTTTTCAACATGACACTACATAAAGATTCTTGAAGTTCTCTAGTATAGATTTTGAAAAGCTAGATTGTGTTGTTTGAACCGTAATTTATTTCCAGGGTTCTAGTTTTCTGCTAATCCATTAATTGAAAACTTTAATTAAAAAATTCATCAAGTATATAACTACAGTGGTTAGATCAACAAGTAGAGCAGAAAATTCACTAGAATGGAGAGTAGTAACGTTTAATTTAAACACTGCAAGGACAGGCTTCACCGCACGAAAATACATTGCCTTTACTTTGTAATTACATGAACAAAAATATCTCCGTCAAGCAGATTTTGTGTCTTGATTTGTTTGGTAGCCTTCAAAAACAATCAACGAACCTAATCTATAGTTCAATATTAAAAACACATCCTTATCAACATTATTATGCCAAAAAGTTTGTGTCACCTATTACATCAAATCAAAGAGAGTATCTTTCACCAAAACACCTTTTTTCAATATTTTAGACCAGAAAATAGAGGACCATGAGTTTAATATAAAAAATTTTCTGAGATTCAGTCTGATATTGTCTTTTATTATACCAAATGATAATGCAAACAGTATATATAATAAAGTATGTAAAGTTGATAAAAGAAGAAGACAATAGAGGATGCTGCATCATATCCAATTAAAACAAATAAAATTATGCATTGGTATATAGTGGTCCAGTGTGAGTGGCACAAAGAAGTTGCATGTGGTTAAGGGCACATTAACACTCGTGTATGTCTTTAGCTTGTCCAAAAAGGCATGTTCGTTTATTAAACAGAGAATCCACCACTGAGAAAACTATATATTATAGTTATGTGAGTGACTTTACGTGGATGCTGATAGCATCTCGAGTATCGGTGCGGATTTGAGGAAGTGCCCTGTATATATAAAGGTCTATAATGTCGTATGTCAAAAAAAAAAGCTTTGAACAGAGTTCATGGGAAGATATGTAATATCTAACCTCAAGACTCAAACACGTGGTGCGGGCTTGCCTGACTTGGGATGATGCATTGATGTTATTTCCCTGATACAGCCGAAAAGAAAAATGCAAAGAACGTTAGTGAACAAAAAAAAGATGCAATGTAGTTTTGATATAATAAGAAAACATGCACTGTAATTGTAACATCCCGATTACCGGCATATGTGAAAAGGTCTAAGATATTGATTTGACTATCTATATTATTAAAGTGCTTTTAACTTTTCCGTTATACATCCGTCTAGAACTTCAAAGTTAAATATGTTTATGTTGGACTAATGGAAAGATGAGTGACCCATTGGAAAGTATTTGCGATACCGTGTGAGTGAGACCAAAATACGGAAAAAAAATCGGGTGGTGATTACATGGTCAGTAAACAATGATTTCGAGCCTTGGAAAATTTATGCACCAACCGTTGAAACAAGATGGGACCCACAAACTGAGAGAGCGGGTGTGGGTGATTCATAGGCGGTCGGGGCGTTACAATAATCTTCAAACATCATGCAAAATATAAAATCTAAAAGCATATGAAAGAGATGTTTAGTATTTGAGAACAATGTAAGGACACTTCAACACGGCATGGAGTTGTCTCATTCTTTCCACAGCTCTATCTGAATACTCCATTATCTTTTCTGAGTTGTCTTCTTGCTTCCTCTTCCCAGCTTTCTTCCCATGGAATCTATGACAAAGTTTCTTAAACGCTTCTTTCTCAGTCAAGATCCTGCCATATTCATCCACTCTATCAATCCTAATATCATTAAACGCATCTTTAAATCTGTCATCATTACCATGATTGTCTCTAACACTTACACGCTTGCTCTTGCTTTTCTCCTTGAAAGTTCCTTGTGATATATATATAGACCACAAGAGAGATCTAAGGTTACAGTCCTAATACGTAACGAGAAAGGAAGATGAGCGAAAAGGCATTAATATATATACAATGAATGTTGAACAAGATTGGTAGAGAACTTACGATATGGCTGCAGACTAGAAGAATTATTCTAAGTGTCTTGCGCCGCACGAGCTGAAACCCTAAATGGCCGAAAAAATCAAAATAAGAGGCTTTTAAATAGATAAAGCCCATTAACAGGCTTTGTTTGAGACATTGGTGGTTCCTTTCTTCTTTGTTTCTACTTTCTGCTGAATCAGCAGAACTAAAGGTACTTTGTTTTAGACGATTTTGAGGATTCTTGTTCTTCTTTGTATGTAGTGGTTGATAGTATCATCAAGTTATGATAGTAAAAAAAAATGGAACTTTAACATTTTTTTGACAGCGAGGAAACATCTCTAGTGAGTAGTTTGAGTTCAACTTCTAATGCTCTGGTCTGGATATGATTGAATAAGGAGAATTTAATTTAAATACTGGGGACACATCCAGTGTTTTTATTCTCTTGTGGTTGTGGAATTATAGTTTGTGCAGGATAAGATGAGCACCAAACTGTGGGTGTAGAGTGAAGACTGTGTAAGGAGCATGAACATAAGAGGGTGAAAACTCGAAGGAGAATCTCTGTAGTATCAATGCCATTGCCATCTTTGCCTCCAACATTGCAAAGTTCTGTCCAATGCATATCCTCGGTCCCCACGCAAAGGGAATGAAGGAGACTTGGTTCTTTGTTGCCTTCGAGACACCGTCTTTGAATCTATCAGGCTTGAACTCCCCTGCATCTTTGCCCCATAGCTCGGTATCACGTTGGACTAGCATAACAGGTAGACTGATGTGAACGCCACCTGGTAGCGTCAGGTCTCCTAGCTTCATCTCTTTGTGAATGGCTCTTGTCAGCTGGATTACTGGAGGATATAGCCTAAGGACTTCATACAATATCATCGTCATCTGTTGGAAACATGTTTGTAAAATCAGCATAATACACACTGAAAGTCACCTGAAGGATTTTGATTTGGTTTTATTTTTTACTTACAACTTTGAGCTGGTTAAGACCTTCTGTATCAGGTACTTTATCGCCAAAAACTTGCTTCACTTCTTCTCTTGCACGAGTCTGCCAGTCTTGGTGTTGGCTTAGCATAATCATTGTCCAGACCAGAAGTACTGAAGTTGTCTCTTGTCCGGCAAAGTAGAACAACTTGCACTCTTCAATCACATCCTCAGTGCTCATTCCATTTCCTTCAACTTGTCCCAAATTAGATTGAAGAAGTATACCAAGCAAGTCATCGCTTGGTGCTTCACCAGCTTCTCTAGCCCTTAACCTTTTGTTAACTATCCCTCTCAGTATAGCTTGGACTTCTCTGGCTGCTGCTTTCATCCTTCTATTACCTTTAGTTGGGTAGTATCTACGCAGTCCAAAGAACAGCATGATTCATGTCTCCTATTAGAATTCAGTGGTTGCAAGAACAAGATTCAAGCAGGTTTTATTACCTGTATCCAGGGATGAAAATTCTCCTAAAAGCTTGTGTGAGTAGCTGTGCTAGTTCTCCTTGGAGCTCAAATATCCTCTGTCCTTCTTTATAGCTGCTGCCAAAAGCTGTACGAGAGATCACATCTGCAGTCATACTCGTAAGCCAAGGCCAAACGTCCACCTCACAGGATGACCCTTTCTCCGAGACTAACTTGTCCCATTTGCCAACAACCTCACTACAGCTCTGGTGGAACGCAGGTACCATATTCTACACATATAAGCACAAGTGTCACAGTTGTATCAGCCTAATGATACACAAACCAATCTAAACCTATGAAAAGTGAAGCCAAAACCTTGATCTTCTCAAGGTGGAAGGCAGGGTTGATGATTCTTCTGTGTTTAGCCCATTTATCACCATCATAACTAAACAGCCCAGTGGCTATCAATCTACCCAAAGGGAATGAATGTGGCTTCTGGAAATCATAAATTTTATTGAACACTTCCTTGATTTGCTCAGGATCCGTTATGGTTATGGTTGGTATAGGTCCACGCCATGTAAAGAATGTCCTTCCTGTTCCAACCACATAGTGAATACAAAACTTTTAAAACCTTTTTGTCTTGTTCTCTGTATCTCTAACTAGTTCTTAAAACATACCGTATGTCTTGAGCATGTGCGAGGGGAAAGGTATGACACGTGGGACGATATCATCCGTAAGATTGATGGGTTTGGACCTTGCCTCCATAGACATGCTATAATCCCTTCTCACATCACCAACGAGTGGCGTGTAGGGACTACCGGAAAGACCTTGTCTTCTCAGGTAACTTTCAAGCATCTTTGGTTTAAACCAAACCCAGTTTAAAGTTCTCCATACCCACCACAGTACAGCAACTATAGCTACTGAGACTGTAACAGACGCAACTGATGTTTCCATTTTCATTACCAGAAAAGGTTGAGAGATATGGATAACTGTTGACAGTCTTGGGATCTATATATGGATGTGGTAATGACATCACCACTTATGTCATAGATAAGATATTTTGTAATTTGCGTCTTCGATAATAATTCTTTTCTGACCGTTGATCTTTTGCATTATTTGGGAGCCTAAGAGTCAAATGCCACGAGGCAACAAGAAGCAAATTTAGATTTGAGTGAAGATTGGCTATAACTTGTGTAGGAGGCAAAAAGGTATGACTGTTAACCTTTTGACATTTCTTTGTCACTACATCAAAAGGAAGAAACATTAGTCCACTGTAAAAGTGAATCATGCGTTCTGTATCAGGTTCTTTATTGCTAAACACTAGTTTCACTGTCACATATCCTGCTATACCGTGAGTTTGGAGCATGTTTAAGGTTACTGGCATGAGACGTGGCGATATTGGTCTTTTAAGTATTGATAACTGAAGGTGGTAATGTCTTAGATGGTTCAAGATTTGAGTACACGTCAAGGTGGTAACATTTTATTTGAGTTTTGTATTATGATCATGGACTCAGTTTCATCTGTGTATTACAAGTTTCTTTGACAACAACAAAACAAAAGGGGTTTAACCGTATATGAGACTAGAGCTTCTTCAGGATAAGATGAGCACCAAACTGTGGGTGAATTGTGATGACTGTGTAAGGAGCATGAACGTAAGAAGGAGATAGCTCAAAGGAGAATCTCTGTAGAATCAATGCCATTGCCATCTTTGCCTCCAATAAGGCAAAGTTCTGTCCAATGCAGATCCTTGGTCCCCATGCAAAGGGAAAGAAGGAGACTTGGCTCTTCGTTGCCTTTGATAGACCTTCTTTGAATCTTTCAGGCTTGAACTCTGCTGCATCGTTACCCCACAGCTCGGTGTCATGTTGAACTAGCAGGATAGGTAGACTGATCTGAACGCCCCCTGGTAAAGTCAGATCTCCTAGCTTCATCTCTTTGTGAATGGCTCTGGTCAATTGTGTCACTGGAGGATATAGCCTAAGTACCTCATACAAGATCATCGTCATCTGCAAGAGATCATCATATCATTCAGCCAAAAAAACACCAAAACATAACAAGAGTACTTGAGTCACATGAAAGGTTTATTATACTTACAACTTTGAGGTGGTTTAGACCTTCTATATCAGGTACGTTATCGCCAAAAACTTGCTTCACTTCTTCTCTTGCACGTGCCTGCCAGTCTTGGTGTTGGCTTAGCAGAACCATTGTCCAGACCAGAAGTACTGAAGTTGTCTCTTGTCCGGCAAAGTAGAACAACTTGCACTCTTCAATCACATCCTCAGTGCTCATTCCATTTCCTTGAACTTGTCCCAAATTAGATTCAAGAAGTATACCAAGCAAGTCATCGCTTGGTGCTTCACCAGCTTCTCTAGCCCTTAACCTCTTGTTAACTATCCCTCTCAGTATAACCTGGATTTCTTTGGCTTTTGCCTTCATTATTCTATTTTCCTTCGTTGGGAGATACCTGGGAGATTAAGACAACATGGATCAAGATTCAAGCTCTCAAACATCAGACAAGTTCAGGTTTAATATATTACCTATATCCAGGGATGAAATGTCTTCTAAAAGCTTGTATGATGAGCTGTGCTAGTTCTGCTTGGAGCTCAAATATCCTCTGTCCTTCTTTGTAGCTGCTACCAAAAGCAGTACGAGAGATCACATCTGCAGTCATACTCACAAGCCCTGGCCACACGTCCACTTCACAGGACAGCCCTTTCTCCGAGACTAACTTCTCCCATTCACCAACAACCTCGCTGCAGCTCTGGTGGAAAGCAGGTACCATGTTCTACACATAGAAGCACAAGTGTCACAAACTGTGTCAGTCATATGATATACAAACCAATCAAAACCCTGTTTAGTGGAGCTAATACCTTGATCTTCTCAACGTGGAAAGCAGGGTTGATGATTCGTCGATGTTTCGCCCATTTATCACCATCATAGTTAGCAAGTCCAGTGCCTATTAACCTGGCCAAACGGAAGGAATGTGACTTCTGGAAATCATAAACTTTGTTAAACACGTCCTTGATTTGCTCAGGGTCCATTATGGTGATGGTTGGTATAGGTCCAAGCCATGTGAAGTAAGTCCTCCCTGTTCCAACCACATACATACACAAAAAAGCTTGAAACCTTTTGTCTACACAAAGAGGAATCAAGAACTATAAGCTAACCAAGAAACATATACACACCATGAGTCTTGAGCATTTGCAAGGGATAAGGCACTAGACGTGGAGTGATATCATCCGTTAGTTTGATAGGTTTGGATCTTGCCTCTTTCAACATGCTAAAGTTCCTCTTCAAGTCTCCAACGAGAGGCGTGTAAGGACTACCGGAAAGACCTTGTCTTCTCAGGTAACTCTCAAGCATCTTTGGTCTAAACCAAACCCAGTTTAAACTTCTCCATACCCACCACGACACAATAGCTATAGCTATTGAAACTGTCGCCGATGCAACTGAAATCTCCATGTTATCTCACAGAGAAAAGAGAGAGGTAGAGAGATGGATAAGTTGTTAACGTTCTTGGCATTTTAAAGAGATTTAGAATCTCGGAGAAGATATTAGTGTGGTGATGACATCACCCTGATGTAATATATACACTACTTTTTGTAATAATGTTTATATCCTGTGTATCTCAGCCAGTTGTTTTGTTTGGCCAATGATCTGTACTGTACTTGGAGCGTCAGTTACATGCCACGAAGACGCAAGAGGCACACACATTACATTTGTGTGAAAGGTGACAAAGAAGAGTCATAACTTGAGTGGCAGGCAAGGCGCTAACGTTGTCAACTTTTTGACGTCTCTTCGTTAATAACACTTTTAAAGTAGTCTTCTTCTTTGAAACATAACCTTTAGATATTTTCGTTTTATCAAAGACAAGACATAAGGCCATGTTTATCCACGGTCTCTTAGGCGGGGTTCTTAACTTATAATTTCACGTTTTTTATTTTTTTTTATTTTTTTTTTAATTTTTCCGTTAAGAGACGTCTATTAGGTCTCTTATTTAAGAGACGGTTCTTAAGTTTTCTTAGTTAAAGTTAAGATACGTCTCTTAGAAAAGTTAAGAACCCCATGCTAAGAGACCTGCAATAAATAATATACTCCCTCTGTTTCATTATAAGTGTCACTTTAGGTTTTTGCACACAGATTTAAAAAACAATTAATTTTGCATATTTTCTATACAAAAACACAATTACACTATACACCTAACTATATTTCAACCAATAGAAAAATAATCTGCAGCATAAAATTAATAAATTTTGCATCGAAAGTCGAAAACGACACTTATTTTGTAACAAAAAAACTTCTCTAAAATGACACTTATTCTGAAACGGAGGGAGTAAAGTTTACTTGAAGCCTTCTCTTCTTAAATGTTTTGTCAGTTGATATTAGTGTAGAACAATTGGAATGGAGTAGAAACTAACTTCTTTTTTTTTGAGTTCTAGTTCTACTGCAAGTGAATAAGTTCTAAGAGCTTTGATTAGGACCAAAGTTAACGTGTTTTTTGCACGTTTATTCTCATATTGGGTCTTAGTTTCACAACAGAGAATCACACTAGTGAAAGGGTTTTAATCTTTGAGACACAGTGAATACATAACAAGATTGAGTTGTGTTTTGACCTGGACCCGCTTCCTCTGTGAATAATAAGTTCGTTGAAGTACATCACACAGAGTTATAGCTTGCGCAGGATAAGATGAGCACCGAACTGTGGGTGAAGTGTGATGACTGTATAAGGCGCATGAACATAAGAAGGAGATAGCTCAAAGGAGAATCTCTGTAGAATCAAAGCCAGAGCCATCTTTGTCTCCAACAGAGCAAAACTCTGGCCAATGCAGATCCTTGGTCCCCATGCAAAGGGGAAGAAAGAGACTTTGCCCTTTGTTGCCTTTGAGACACCGTCTTTGAACCTCTCTGGCTTGAACTCTGCTGCGTCTTCCCCCCATTGCTGTGTGTCGCGATGGACTAGCAGGATAGGTAGACTAATCTGAGCACCGCGTGGTAGTGTCAGGTCACCTAGCTTCATCTCTTTGTGAATGGTCCGTGTCAGCTGAGATACTGGAGGGTATAGCCTAAGGACCTCATATAGTATCATTGTCATCTGCAATGGATCAAAAATATTCAACACAAACACAATGTCACCTGAAGGTTACTGAGTTGTTTTACTTACAACTTTGAGCTGGTTCAGGCCGTCTATATCAGGTTCTTTATCGCCAAAAACTTGCTTCACTTCTTCTCTTGCACGAGCCTGCCACTCTTGGTGTTGGCTTAACAAAACCATTGTCCAGACCAGAAGTACTGAAGTTGTCTCTTGCCCGGCGAAATAGAACAACTTGCACTCCTCCATCACATCCTCAGTGCTCATCTCATTTCCCTTAGCTTGTCCCAAATTAGATTCAAGAAGTATACCAAGCAAGTCATCGCTTGGTGCTTCACCAGCTTCTCTAGCCCTTAACCTTTTGTTAACTATCTCTTTCAGTATAACTTGGACTTCTTTAGCTGCTGCTTTGATCCTTCTATTGCCCTTTGTTGGGAGATAACTACACACACACACAAACAAACAGAGAATTTAACAAAACATGACTTGCCATCTTCAATTTGTATTAGAAACAGACAAGTTTAGGTTTGTTTTACTACAGATATCCAGGGATGAAAGCTTTAACAACAGCTAGTATGATGAGCTGTGCTAGTTCTGCCTGGAGCTCAAATATCCTCTGCCCTTCTTTGTAGCTGCTTCCAAAAGCAGTACGAGAGATTACATCAGCAGTCATACTCACAAGCCCTGGCCACACGTCCACCTCACATGAGGATCCTTTATCCGAGACTACCTTGTCCCATTTGTCAACAACCTCGCTGCAGCTTTGGTGGAACGCAGGTACCATGTTCTACACATAGAAGCAGAAGGCATCAACACAACACAACATACATACATACATAAAGTTTATGAAACAAGAAGCTTAAACCTTGATCTTCTCAAGGTGGAATGCAGGGTTGATGATTCTTCTGTGTTTTGCCCATTTCTCACCATCATAATTAACAAGTCCCTTGGCTATCACGTTACCTAAAGGGAACGTATGTGGCTTCTGGAAGTCATAAACTTTGTTGAAAACTTCCTTGATCAGCTCAGGATCCATTATAGTAATGGTTGGTATAGTTCCAAGCCATGTAAAATAAGTCCTTCCTGTTTCAGCCACACTACGAACTTGAGATGTTTTCTTGATCAGATCAACAAGAAAACAATTTAACATACCGTGAGTCTTGAGCATTTCCAAGGGAAAAGGGACAACACGTGTTGAGATATCATCAGTTAGTTTGATGGGTTTGGATCTTGCCTCCATCGCCATACTAAAAGTCCTCTTCAGGTCGCCCACGAGTGGCGTGTAAGGACTACCGGAAAGACCTTGGCTTCTCAGGTAACTCTCAAGCATCTTTGGCTTAAACCAAATCCACTTTAAAGTTGTCCATGTCCACCACGAGACAAGAACTATAGCTACTGAAACTGTTACTAACGCAACTGTTATCTCCATTTTAATGATTGAGAGTGTCGGTGAAGATATCACAGTTGCTTTACTTGGAGAGCTTCACAGTCACGTTCGATGTAGGCGCAAGAAGCAAGTTCCTATTTGTGTGAAAACCTATGGATAGAGGTGGCCATTATTGTTTTGTGGAGGCGGAAAGGCATGTATGTCAATTATTTTACGTTTCTTTCTCAATCATTCATGCGTTTATTCATTTCTACCAAAACGTTGAAATATTTTGTTTTTTTCTTTGTTTCCTTTTTAATGCCACTGTATATACTAATCTTGTAAAATGAAATTATACTGATTACGACCTCTCCACTAATTCACTTTTCTATTGTAGTGTATATATGAATTATAAACCAACAAATAGAGTAGGTGGAGTGATAATGTTATTCATTTACAGTAATAAACAAATTGCAAAAAATGGAAAGGGTGAAATACTGCATCAAAAATAAAATATTCTAAAGAAAGTTTAAATATATTTTAACTTTCATTTTTTGCCATTAGGATTTTTGAACTTAAATTAATTTATAATCTATATCAAAATTATCAGCTAATATAATTAAATATAGGGCAAACGACGTATTTCCACAAAATATCATATAGTAACAGTTGCATATAATCTTTTAACCTCGTCCTAATTCTACATATTATAAGCATTAAAATGTATTTTTCCTCGATTAGAAAGATCCAAACTCATATTTTCATAAATGAAGGTTTGACTTAGTTTTAATGGTTTGAAGGTAAATCAATACCAAATTAGTATGTTTTGGACCGAATTTAAAATTCGATCCAAAATCCAAATACAAACCCGATCCAACGTGTAAATCAAGTTTTGGTAAATTTATAAATCAGATTATATCGATTCATTGAAGTTAGTCATTGGTTATATACCAAAATTTTGAATAGTAAACCGATCAGAATGAGATTGTGTTGATTTTAGTTCATACTTAATACATTATAGAGATACGGGTTTTGATCTTTCGGATTGCCCAAAAATAGGTTTTAAAACTTTTAATGTGAAATTAGAAAGAAGTTGAAAAGATTATATACAACTGTTATTATACAATACTTCTAGTGTGAAAATATGTGCTTTACCCTTAAATATAATTAACATGACTCTTTCCAACAAAAAAAATTACTGCATTTGATTTGATACAATTTTGAATAAGAAAAATATATATATATATATATATATATATATATGTGTGTGTATGTGTGTGTGTGTTAATAATTATATCAAAAACTTTAAGTGTACACTAATCTCAAACTAGTTTAAACTTTGAAGTATTACACTAAAATGATGGAGTAGTAATCAAGGAAGAGTTCCAGAAACATTGTTTTATGAATATGATCTCAACTCGTGTCTTCTACGCAATCTCGTTTCCAAACTTCATAGCTTATTTAGAATAAGATGAACACCAAAATGTGGATGAACTATTATCAATGTGTAAGGCGCATGCACATAAGAAGGAGAAAGCTCGAAGGAGAATCTCCTTAGAATCAAAGACAACGCAATCTTTTACCTCCAACAGAGCATAGTTCTGACCGATGCAAATCCTCGGTCCCCATCCAAAAGGCAAGAAACAAACCTGGTTCTTTTGTTGCCTTTCAGATCCCATCTTTGAACCTCTCTGGCTTGAACTCCATAAAGCTTAGTGTCACGATGGATTAACAGAACATGCATATTGACTTGAACACCGGCTGGTAGTCTCAAATCGCCTAGTTTGATCTCTTTGTGTATCGCTCGAATCATCTTGATGAGTGAAGGATACAGCCTAAGGACCTCATAAATAATCATCGTCATCTATAAAACACATTCAACAAAATTTCATGATACCATAACACTTCTTAGTAGCACTTTTTGATGTAGTCACTTGGTGCTTCTCCAGCTTCCCTCGCCTTTTCTCTATTGCTAATGATCCCTTTTAGTATAACTTGTATTTTTAGTTGCCTTATATGTACGTTACAAAGTTACAGAAAATGTTGACCAGATAACAATATTAGAGGAATATATAAGGCCATGATTAACACATGTCTCTTAAGGTGGGATTATTAACGTAAAATTTATCTTTTTAATTTTTTTTTTTTTACATTTTCCCGATAAGAGACGTCTCTTATGGTTTTTATTTAAGAGATGATTCTTAGCTTTTCTTAGTTAAAAGTTAAAAAACGTTTTTTAGAAAAGCTAAAAACCCCACCTTAAGAGACCCGGATTAATCCTGCGGCAACTAAAATTTTCTTTCAAATAGTTGATGAATGTCCTGAACAGTGATAATGCACTGGATAACTTATAGATGAAGTGAGTTTGTGACATTACAAATTTGTTTAAAATAAAAGATATTTTGTTATGTAGCTTTAAAATATTTTTCATGATGAGTTTTGCTCAGGAGTTTGGGTTAGGTTGGAGATGGATGTGTAAAAGAATCAGTATATTAATAAAAAAATATCTTTTTGTAAATAAGTACATGCATACACAAAGTTACATGCAAAATGGATTCTTTGATGCGCACTCATTTTAAAAAGGTCGCTGGTACATAATAAAACTACATTTTCTTTCTTATTTTTGGTTAAAGAATACATACATAGATGTTATTCTTTATGGACGAATAATTCATGAGAATTTTATATTCTCATGAACTTCTCCATTTTATATATTATTTATGTATATGTGTTGGAGAGAAGATCCCACATTGGAAAGATGTAAGGGAATTAAGTAATATATAAGAGACTTGGGCTAATCCACTTATCGCCAATTGGTTTTAAGTTGAAAGCCCAAGAAACTTATCATGGTATCAGAGCGGGCCCACACCCTGACTCATTAATCCGGCCCGGACAGTGGCCCGATCATCCCATGAATTGATGGCCCAAAGAAGGCTCAATTCCTTCGAGATTGCTAGAGAATAAAAAACATTGTCTCGGAGGGGGTATGATGGATTCTGCGAGATTAATGGTTATACCCACCATTATCTCGAGGGAGGGTGTTGGAGAGAAGATCCCACATTGGAAAGATGTAAGGGACTTAAGTAATATATAAGAGATTTGGGCTAATCCACTTATCGCCAATTGGTTTTAAGTTGAAAGCCCAAGAAACTTATCAATATGCTACTGAATCTTGAAATCTTGAATTAAAAAACATAGAGGATCTTGGAAACGTAATTTACTGATCTTGGAGCATGTGGAAGATCAAGGGAGCACCGAACTGAGGTTGAAGTGTAAGAATGGTGTGAGGTGCGTGAGTGTACGATGGAGAAAGCTCGAAAGAGAATCTCCTCAGTGTCAAGACAAGAGCCATCTTAGCTTCCACGAGGGCAAAGTTCTGAGCAGGACAGAATCTTGGTCCCCATCCAAACGGAAGAAACGAGACTTGGTTCTTCGTGGCCTTTGAGATCCCATCTGCGAATCTCTCAGGTTTAAACTCATGAACATCTTCTCCCCATAGCTCAGGATCACGTTGAACCATAAGAGTAGGAATCACTACTTCTGCACCACCTGGAAGTGTCAAGTCCTCATCTAGCTTTGTTTCTTTCTCTACTGTTCGACTAAGTAGAATCCCTGGTGGGTATAGCCTCAACGCCTCGTTCAAGATCATGCTCACCTGTTTAATAAAAACCAATGAAACGTTAGTCCATAGTTTTGGACACAAAGTAGAGGAAAAGCACACAAGATCTAACCACCGTAGGCAAAGCTTAGAAGTCACGAGATAAAAATGAACTATTGGGATGAAACTAATATTACATGTTGTAGTTTCAGAAAAGAAAAAAAAAAAAAGAGTTATGTTCTTACTATTTTGAGTCGA
This sequence comes from Moricandia moricandioides, assembly GCA_905132885.1. Classification (NCBI taxonomy): domain Eukaryota; kingdom Viridiplantae; phylum Streptophyta; class Magnoliopsida; order Brassicales; family Brassicaceae; genus Moricandia; species Moricandia moricandioides. Next base: position 39,955 of record CAJHQQ010001531.1, read on the forward strand.
GAGAGTGTATCGAAATTTGGTTTGTTGCTCTTCCCAATGACTTGTAATATCTCTTGTCTAGCTTGATCTTGCCAGTTCTGGTGATGGCCCAGCATAATCATAGTCCACACAAGCAGATCAGCAGTGGTTTCTTGGCCCGCAACGTTAAACAGCCTGCACTCTTCTATCACATCTTTTGCACTCATCCCATGATCTCCTGAGTTCGATTCCAAAAGTATTCCCAGCAGATCATTCTTTGGAGCCTCCCCAGCTTCCATAGCTCTCTGTCTTTTCTTGATGATCTCTCCCAATCTAGACTTTACCTCTCTGTCTATTTGCTTCATCCTCATGTTGTTCTTTGTCGGTAGAAACCTAAACAATGAGAGAAACACTTAACATCTCCATGTTTCTAAAGTAACGTGAAAGTATATATAGTTTACCTCATTCCAGGTATGAAAGCCATCTTAAGAGCTTCTGAAAGTCGCCGACCTTGTTCTTCTTGAAGCTCAAAGATTCTCTTACCTTCCTCATAGCTACTACCAAACGCAGTACGCGAGATTACATCTGAGGTAACATCCTCAAGGTATGGCAAAACATCAATCTCAACCGATGATCCTTTCTCGCTCACTAACCTCTCCCATTTACTAATCATCTCGATGCAGCTCTCGTAGAACGCAGGTGACATAATCTACACCAATAAAAGAAGATAGCAAAACTCAGCATAAAGTTTAAGAACAATGAGAAATGATGTAAGAAGAGAAGACCTTGAGCTTTTCTACATGAAAAGAAGGGCTTATAATCTTCCTGTGCTTAGACCATTTCTCTCCACTATACAAGGCCACTCCAGTTGCAAAAAGCTCGATGACTGGTTCCACTGGCGGCTTTGGAAAGTCGTTAACTCTGTTAAGAACTTCTTTGATGTGTTCTGGTTTCGTCACAATCACACTCGCTTTAGGTCCTATCCACATGTAACATGTCTCCCCTACCCAAACACCAAACCATTAGAAAACAGAGGATCTCTGTTTTGAGTTCAAATAAAACCGTTAGCTTACCATGATCCTTAACGGTCTGTAAGATCATAGGCATGAGACGTGGCGTGCAATCTTCGGTTATACTGATGGGTCTGGACTTTGCTTGCTCCACCATACTGGCTTCCCTTAGAGCGTCTCCGACAAAAAAGGTGAAGGGAGTTCCAGAGAGACCTTGTCTCTTTAGATAAGCCTCATGTTTCTTTGGTCTAAACCAAGCCAGATTCAGACCTTTCCATATCAATATCGTTATAGCCACGACTGTAGCCGCAACTGCAACCGCTGATATATCTGGTTTACTCATAGATGTGTTTTTTTTAATCAGTAATGAAGTTATCGGATGAAGATGCTATGTATATATAAGAGAAGTAATTGTTGATTTGCGAATGCGTCAGGTAAATTCAACGACTATTCTTAGATTTTTTACGTCCATATAATGTTTTTTTATGTTATGTTTTTTCTCATATTCGAGTTTTTTTTCTCTATGGTAGGGTCCTACTAAAACACATCCAAAAGAAGGTAGAGTTGAAATTGGCTTTGTATTATAGATTTTTCAAGATCAATAATACAGCCACGCTAGAAAATGACATTAGACTTGGACTGAAGAAGATATTTCCATTAGAGGACTAGTTCAGACATGGGAACTGAAAAATCTTCAAAACCTAACGTAATAAGCCAGTCTTTCTAAGATTTGCTTTTGTTGCAGACTTGTACACAGAGACACTTGATGAAAACACAATAATCAAAGCTTGTGCAGGATGAGATGAGCTCCGAATTGAGGACGAGTGGTCATAACTGTTTGAGGCGCATGAACATAAGTAGGAGAGAGTTCGAAGGAGAATCTCTGCAGAATCAAAGCCATTGCCGTCTTTGCCTCCAAAAGAGCAAAACTCTGACCGATGCAGATCCTTGGTCCCCATCCAAAGGGGAAGAAGGAGACCTGGTTCTTTGTTGCCTTTGCGAGCCCGTCTTTGAACCGCTCAGGCTTAAATTCAGCTGCATCATCTCCCCAAAGCTCAGGGTCGCGATGGACAAGTGCAGTTGGTATATAAACCTGAACTCCAGCTGGAAGGGTAAGCTCTCCCAGCTTCATTTCTTTGTTGACAGCTCTTTTAAGCTGAGCCACGGGAGGATATAGCCTCAAAACCTCGTTGAAGATCATAGTCATCTGCTCAAAATCAAAACTTCAAGTGAATGTTGGTAACTATAGATGCATTGCAGGAGAAGGTGAAAGATGTTTTACTTACGACTTTAAGGTTGCTAAGAGAATCTATATCTGGTTTACTATTACCACCGAGTATTTGCACCACTTCCTCTCGTGCCTTAGCTTGCCAGTCTTGGTGATGGCTTAATAAAACCATGGTCCAGACCAAAAGTACTGAAGTTGTCTCTTGTCCCGCAAAATAAAACAGCTTGCACTCTTTCATCACTTCTTCTACGCTCATTCCATTTCTCTGAGACTCCACTGAGTTTGATTCAAGCAGTATCCCCAACAAATCATCATTTGCCGCCTCTCCAGCTTCTCTAGCCTTCTCTCTTTTGCTGATAATACCTCTCAGTATTGTATTTATCTCTCTGTCTATTGCTTTCATCCTTCTATTGCTCTTTGTTGGATAAAACCTACACCAAACAACAAATTTCTCATAAGTCTCACAATCTTCAAGTTTTTAGTTAATTAATTAACTAACACTTGTGTGTTTATGTAACCTCAGTCCAGGGATGTAAGATTTCTTAAAAGCTTGTGCGATGAGCTCAGCTAACTCTCCCTGGAGTTGAAATATTCTCTGTCCTTCTTTATAGCTGCTTCCAAAAGCAGTATGCGAGATCACATCTGCAGTCAAATTCACAAGCCAAGGCCAAACATCGACCTCACAACGTGATTCTTTATCTGTAACTACCCTCTCCCATTGGCAGACAACCTCACTGCAACAATGGTAGAACGCAGGGACCATGTTCTGTATATAACAAAAAGACCGGTAGGCTAAAGTATCACACACATATACGGTCTAACTTGATTCAGACAGTCAAGAAAGAAAAAACCAAAACCTTGATCTTCTCGAGGTGAAAAGCTGGGTTGATGATCCTCCTATGATTTGCCCATTTATCTCCCTTATAGCTCGCAAGCCCACCTGCTAACAATCTGACAAAAGAGAACGTAGAAGTCTTCTCAAAGTCGTAAACTTTGTTGAAGACTTCCTTGATCTGCTCTGGATTCGTTATCATGATAGTTGGAACTGGTCCAATCCATATAAAGAAAGTCTTTCCTGTTCCACCAACGTAAGTTTCAATCACGTCAACTTTATATTCCACACAAGATCAGAAACTCTCTCCTCAGGATCTCTCAACTTCTAAGAAGAAAGGCGAGGGATAGAAGTAGTACCGTGAGAGTTGAACATCTTCAAGGCCAGAGGAAGGAGACGTGGAGTGATGTCATCAGATAGCTTGATGGGCTTAGATCTGGCCTCCATCAACATATCAACATTCCTCTTTATATCTCCGACCAGAGGCCTGTAAGGAGTTCCGGCAAGACCCTGTCTTCTCAGATAACTCTCTAGCATCTTCGGTTTTATCCAGACCCACTTCACGATCCGCCATGCCCACAAGGACGCAGCTGCTGCAACCACCACCAAAGCTGCTACTACTGAAAAAGACATCTTTGACTCTTCTCTCGCTCACTCTGGATTATGTACCTTTCTTCTATCACTGGAGTTTAGATCATACCAACTTTACAGTGAAGATCCTTTGCCGCCTAAGGGTCTTTGTCTGTACTTGTCGTGAAAGTGGTTACCATCTGTTCTTATCTAACCGCTATTTTTTTATTCTTAAAAAAGACATCCACTAGGCAGCATGAACAGCCATGCTTTCTACTCTTCTGCAGGTGAAGGGTAAAAGAGTGTGTTTCACACGCACGTAACTCTATTGAGAAACATTGCGACAAAGATCAAACTGAGAACAGAGTGTTTCTTGTTTTAGTTTACCTCTAAAAACTCAAAACTTTTTGCAATAGAAACCTTGAAGCAGCACAACTTTGAAAATTTCAAGAAAACAAAGTTACCTTATATTTTATCATATCAAGAAAACAAAGTTAATAAAGATGCAAAACTTTGAAAATCCAAGAGAAGATAAACTCCAAATGGTGTGTTTGATCAGACTGAGGAACAAGAAACCTAATCTGATGGTTGAAAAGGATAAGGAGAATCATGTAAGATTTGTTTTTTACATGAAAAGGTTGGGCTTTGACGCCTTGTATGTGGTCTTGAGCTTCCTAGTTGGTGGCCTGACCTTCCTGAAAACAAGAGGGAACTTGATCTTCGAGTTATGGAACTGTTTGGTGCTCTCTCTCTTGCACAGACTTGCAGGGACTGTTGCGGTCTTGATGATCTGAATGCAAGGGAACCTCACTCTATGACGAGAAGCCATCTCGGTGTACATCTGCTCCACTGCACCATTGAGCGTGGTGTCACGGAACTCCTTGTACATGTTGTGATACCCAGTTCGGCTCTGGTAACGGAGCCAGATACCGTAGTTCTTGATTTTCGTAGGGTTCTTTTCAAAAATCTACAAGGTAGAACAAGGTAGAACAACACAGTCACATACAAGCACCATCAAATCTAGCATAAGTCAAAACCGAACTGGGAAATGTAATGCATACCTCATTGATGGCAAGCATTTGTCCGTTGCTTTTCTTAACCTTCTTGAGCTTCCTCAAGAAGTACCTATGTACAAAGCAGATTCATTTACGATTAGTGGAAGCTGCATTAACAAAACTGGCCTCAAATAGGGAATCATCATTACATGACTCACCAAAACTTGGACTTGGCACGGACTTCATTAGTGGCCCAGAGCTTCATCCGGTAAATCTTAGGCTGCACATCTTTCTCTGTTGGAAGGGCTCTCCCAACCACTTGGTATTGGTGAAACTGCTCAAAGGTGCAAATAAATCAATACATTATGCAACAAAAAAGACATCAGCTTTTACAAACCATCAAACAGGACCAAACACTCAGCCTTAGATCATATCTGCTACTCTCTAACTCACATGATAACATCGATCTAGAATTACGACAGCTCATAAAGCTTAAAATGTTCCAACAGATAATAATCAGATAAAGTTTCGTACTTTCTCAACGAACCAGAACTATTAATCCCTACTCTACATTCACTTGATTCAAACCCAGTTCATAACTAGCCAAGCAAATGTTCGAAACAACTCAGAAAATCAGGGAGAATAACTATAAAAATCAATGAAGAATGACAAAACACAGAATCACTGAGTAATATCTACGATAAAATGAACTAAACTTACTCGGAAAGCAACCATTTCGACGGAGAGATCAAGCTCTAGCCACGAAGGAGACGGAGAGCTAGAGGAAACGGGGGCGGTGATGAGAAAACTACAAGAGAGCTTCTCTATGACTAACCCTAAGCCGTTTCTTTGGGCTTCTCGTTTTCTACCTGGGCCTTGAATTTTTCCTTTTTACCCCATGTACAATTTACCGCGGTTAAACTTAAATTACTTAAATTCAAAAATTACACAAAACTGATAGGAGTATATCTTTTTTTTTTTGGTCAACATATTTGATAGGAGTATATCATTCTACAAATTTGAACTTTTTATTTTTATTTTTATTTTCAGTTGTCTGAAGAGTTCTCGCCGTAATCTGTGACGAAAACTATTACAATTTTTGTTTTGCTATAACTACTAACTACTCCCTTTATTTAGTAAAAACTTTTTTTACACTTATTAAAAAAAGATATAAAATTGTTTTATTTTTTGTATATAACTATTTTCTATAATTTTTAGCAAATAAAATTCTAATAAACATTTTGAAATTTACATTTTATCATTAACTAATGCATTGAAAATGTAAAAAAAATAACTTTTGAAATAAATTTTTTTTCTAAAACATGGATCTTTTGGAAGGAGTATTATTTTTGCCCCGTTCTTTGAAATGATGTAACACGTACAGAAACAAAGTTAATAACCATCCATAAAAGTACTTTGAAATGATTATTCTGTTTGCCATATTCTTTGAATGTTTTAAGTACTTCTTTAAAGTACTTAATCAAAATATCAAATCACCAACAAAATGTAGATATTTAATGATGATTCAACGTCTAATGGCTAAAACATTTAATCAGAATGATATTTATGGGGACTAATTTTAGAAGGTAAGGCTATGATTAACATAGGTCTCTTAAGATGGAGTTCTTAGCTTTTCTAAGAGACGTTTCTTAACTTTTAAGAGACGTCTATTTAATGTTCTTAACGTAAAATTTATCTTTTTAATTTTTTTCCTTTTTTTTTACATTTTTCCCACTAATAGACGTCTCTTATGGTTCTTATTTAAGAGACAGTTCTTAGGTTTTTTTAGTTAAAAGTTAAGAAACGTCTCTTAGAAAAGCTAAGAACTCCACCTTAAGAGACTCTGGTTAATCATGCTCTAAGGCCGCTTAAACAGCTGCTTAAAATACATTATAGAACACTGCAAATCACACACAAATCACATATATATAATTTTTTTTTCCAGTAACAAATGTTACTATGGTTTAGAAAAGAACATTTTTTGGTAAGTAAACAAATGCCATGCTCTGTAAGCTTCAAACAATATACACTGAGGTCTTTTAAGTAAACACACATGTATAATCTTCTTCTTCAACAGTATCTCAACGTTCCTAACCGGTCACTACCGGATTAAGAGCGTCGCTAGTCTTCACTTTAAGACCAGACCCCTGATCCTCTTACTGCTCCAATAACGATGAAAATCGTAGCAATAACAGCCTGTTGGTCAGAAAAAATTGATTTAGAGTGATGAGGACAGTATAAGAAAAGTGTGTACCGTTAATGTGAGATATATAGAATATGGAAAACTCACTCCAATTGCGCAAGCCATGTATCCAGGTTTCTCACGCGGGTTTCTAGAGAATAGGAAAAGGAAGAAACCGATGTACCAGGGGATGGCACCAAAGAAGAAACCAAGGATGAATCTTCAAGAAACAAAACAAAAAAAAAAAACATATGTGGGTTTGTGTTTTGCTCAGAGCTTAACAAGAATGTAAAAAAAAAAGATGAATTAGACTTACAATAACCAACCAATGCCTATGCCACAACAAGGAAGACGATCGTGCTCTGTTACTCCATTGACAGCATAACCTAGAGAAACCATAAGGATCATTAGAACAGTGTGGTGGCAAAAAATGACACAACCCTTTTTGAGAAACTAAGATTTAGTGTGTAATATTATTCCAGCCTACAATCTTAAAACATTATAAGTGAAGTTCATTTGTTAAACGCTAAACCAAAAGAGAACCTTCCATTGCTTTTAGCATTTTCTACGTCAAAAAACTTTAAACTTTCTTACTTTTGAGACTCAAATTAGTCTCTATTCATTCTCAAGCGATCTAGCATCTTGATTTTTCTCAAAAGTAGACATACGGTAAGAAAAAGAGAGAGAGGGTAGTAAATAGGTAAAAATTATTTTTTAGTTACTGGATCAGGTTCTAATACAATACTCCCTCTGTTTCATAATGATCTATGTTTTAGAAAAAATATTTGTTTCTAAAAGATTTATATTTTACATTTTTAATACAAGTAATAATGATAAATTGTAGATTCCAAAAACATTAATTTGGTTTACTGAATTTTGATTGGCTAAAAGTTACGGGAAATAGCTCACTACAAAAAATAATGCATTTATAATATAAAATTTACGTATTTTTTTAATATGCTTGAAAAATCTAAAACATACATCATTCTGAAACGGAGGGAGTATGGATCTCACAAAATTCTATAATGAGTTAGATTCTAATCCAATGCGAATTTTGGCGGCTTCAATGGAAGTAAAATACTATCAAAGATCCAAACAAAATCATCAAAAGAATATTCGATAGAATATAACAAGAAAAAAAAAAGAAACACAAAAAAAAAAGAAACCAAACAGCTGATCTGATCATTTCGACATGTTGTCACCATACAATGAAAACATGAGAAAGAAAGTTACCAGAGACGTAGGGCTGAGCTGGCTGTGGATAACCGGGAGGAGGTGGCTGCTGGGGAGGAGGTGGATAGTTGGAGACACCTTGAAACGGAGGAGGCTGCTGGTGTTGGTGATCAGTCGCAGCTGATCTGTTTTTACCGTCTTCTACGCCACCGCTAGTCATCTCTCTAATCAAGATCCAATAAAACAAAAACAATATTTCGTTCTTTGATCTGATGATGAGACGGTGAAAACAAGATTTCAGTTTTTTCTTTAAGAAGGTTATAATATGTATTTTGAGGAATGCGCGTGCCACGTGGCTGTTTCCGTGGTTGGTTTGATTTCTATATTAATTTGAACTAAACGTAACCGCAGGGGCAAAGACTTGCTTCGCTGTATAATATAGTACCTTTTTACTTTAAAAATGACGCAACATGGTAAACCATCATTAATCACGTTAAGCTTCTTTCTTTTTTTCAAGATCCAATTATAGTCTATAAATTAATAATATAATGCAAGGTAAGAGGTGTACCATGTTGTCTAGGGGTGGGACGGACCGGATATCTGGGGTATTTTAGGATATCCGGGTCTGGATCCGGATTCGTGACTTTAGTATCCGGATCCGGATCCGCGTCTTCCGGGTATCTGGATCCGGATCCACGTCTTCCGGGTATCCGGACTTCGGATATCCGTCTAGATATTGTGATACCCGAAGATATCCGGATTCGGATCTGGATCCGTAAAAATAATTAAAAAAAAAATAAAAAATATTTTTAAAATATAAAAAATCTAAAAATAAAACATAAATTAAATATTTATACAAAATTTATGAATATATATATATATGATATATAATATTAATAAAATTTAAATATAATATTAAAAACATATTTTATGTATAAATATTAATATATCAAATATAATTATTAATAAAATTAAAAATTTAATATATTTTAAAAACACGGATCCGGATTCGAATATCCGGACCTAAAAATTAAAATATCCGGATTTGGATCCGGTTTGGACGAATCCAAAATTTTACTATCCGGATTCGGATCCGGGCACTCCGGATATCCTATTTTTGGAGCGGATCCGGGACGGATCTTGGATCGAATCCGAATCCCGGATAATACGTCCCAGGCTTAATGTTGTCTATGACGACCCACCCCACTTCTTCAAAGACAAATCATATTTTTTTGTAAGAAGTACATTTGTTTCTTAATGAAATATTTACCTTAATGATATAATTATTTTAATATACATATATTTAAATGTCGTAAACAAAAAAAGTAGATAAAGAGATTGATTGAAACGAACTGAATTTATATTTTGAAAAATATGCTAAACTAGATCTAAAAATTTTTTGTTATCAAAATAGACTTAAAAAATAACCAAAATAGATTTTATTAAATAGTATAAATATATATATTTATATTCCTTAAGTTAAATAATTTAGACTTAGATTTTAGAGTTATGGAACGAGGTTTTGGAAATAATTTTTAAAATTAAAAGAATTATTACAATTTTTTTAAATAAAAAAATATTTTGATCATTTTTAATTTATTTTTGTGACAAACACTTTAAAAAAATATTTGAGAGATTTACTCTTATATTTTTTTGTTGTAGAGTTAAAATTGTAGATTTTTTTTTGTGGTTGTATATAATTTTGTTGTAAGATTTAGTTGTAGGCTTGAAAATATTTAATGACTTCCATATAAATAATTTAAAATTTTAAATAAGTGCTTTAGTTTTATTATTTTCTATAACCAAAAATAAACATAAAAGAAAGAAAAATCTGTAGCATGATTGAAAAACATTTATACTTTAAAAATAATTGAGATTGTAAAAATATTCTACATCACTTTTAAAGCATTTGCCATTCAACTCCAAAATCATAACTATAGATTCACAGCCAATGTTATATGCAAACATATCACATTGTAAGTCATTCATAGATTTATGAAACTTGAAACAATTACTAAACATATATTTTTAATCATTTTAGGAATCATATGATATATACATATTAACTATTTAATATTTTGAAGATTATATATCAATATTTCATTTTGTTATGACTATAGGACCCGTTATGTGTCTGTTCATATCAACTCTTTTTTAAAAATAATTGTTCAGTAAGATCTTTTATTCACGACATGACATCATTGGCATGAAACATCATAGTAGGTCTTGATGTATATCCTCAACACGTCCCTGACACGGTTGCACACTTTCAGGCGGTTGACGCGTTTCCCCTTTAGCAAAAGATGATGTTTTTTTTTATTCTTCCAAAAACTCCTGTTTCCGTATAACCCAAAAAAACAAAACGGTATCGTTTTGGGCTTAGCGGAAGAGAGAACAGAGGAACAATGATCGCTAAGCTTTCGTTGTCGTTGTCTCTCGGGTCCCACATAACTAATCAACCACCACAAGAAAAAAACAAAATAAAAAACATTAGTATAAAACTGCGACCGTTCTTTCGTTGACCTTATGTGTTCGAACCAAAGGACACTTCATCGTCATGAACAACTTGGAGTCAATTCAAATGGCTTTCGTTTCATGAGATTATAATTTGATCTCATTGGTTAAGAAGACAAAGCAACATATCTTCAGAGTTTCTTGTCTTGAACAAATGGAGTGTTCTGTATTCCATCATGTGATCATTGTGTTGATGTTCCTTTGGACTCTTTCTTACTTGAATCGATCACACTCCCTTTTCTATCTCCTCTCTCTGCTATATCTCTACTTGGTATCTTTTCTTTTGCTCCTCTGTCTCTCTCTCTGATTGACTTATGTTTCCTTTGGGGTTTGTTGATTGTTGCTTTGTTCTTTTAGGTTCATGAACGTTATGTGATGAGATTGAGGAGGAAGTTTCAGTTTGATGAGAGGAAGCAAGCTAACCAGAGACGGGTAGTTTTACTTTTTACTTCCTTGGAGAGAAAGTTATTCCATGTTCATGTTCTGTCTCATTTTTGTATTGGTTAGGTCCTAACCGACTCTGAATCCGTGCGGTGGCTGAATCATGTTGTGGAGATGATATGGCCGATTTGTATGGAACATATTGCTTCTCAGAAGATTCTGCGTCCCATCATACCTTGGTTCTTGGAGAAATATAGACCTTGGGCCGCGGTAAACCATACAATTTTGTTACTCTTCATATGCCTCTTGTTGAGTATTTTCGTTTACTTCTAATGAAATCACTAGGTCACTTACTGTATTCAAGTCACTGTTAAATTTATGCAGAAAGAAGCTTTGATACAACATCTCTATTTGGGAAGAAACCCACCTTTGTTGACTGATATAAGGGTGCTTCGGCAATCTACTGGTGATGATCACTTGGTATAGTAGTTGCAAACACTTTGGTTTTCTTTACCTTGGTGACATCTGGTGTTTAATACCCCTATGGAGGAAGTACAACTTATGATGGAGTGTATACAGGTACTGGAACTTGGAATGAACTTCCTCACCGCAGATGATATGAGCGCAATACTGGCTGTGAAACTAAGAAGAAGACTTGGTTTTGGAATGTGGACAAAGTTACATCTGACAGGAATGCATGTCGAAGGAAAGGTAATGACTTCTTTCTAGTTTACACACTATATTAAGTGGAGTACCTTGCCTTACTCTGTGTACCTTTAACTATTGAAGGTGTTGATTGGAGTGAAGTTCCTTCGTCGATGGCCATTTCTGGGGCGTTTACGCGTGTGTTTTGCTGAGCCACCTTATTTCCAAATGAATGTAAAGCCAATCTTCACTCATGGACTTGATGTTGCTGTGCTTCCAGGGATTGCAGGATGGCTAGTAAGTATTGACGCCTGATGAGCTTGTAAACTTAAGTAGTGTAGAAACTCTCCTCTGGCTCTTTTTTGAGTTTTTCATCTTCTAACAGATTATTATTTCCTATTCAGGACAGTCTCCTGTCTATTGCATTTGAGCAGACTCTTGTTGAGGTAAGTTCCCTCATGTAGCTAATCAAACACTGTCATTACTATGAAGCCAGCTAAATGAAGCTTGTGTCTAACTTGCAGCCAAATATGCTTGTAGCTGATATGGAAAAATTCATTAGCCCACGACCAGGAGGTAGGATCTTCAGACTCCATAACTCCTATCTTGTCCTTCTTTTGATTGGTTCCTTGATGTTATCAACATCTTTGTAACAGTCCATATGATCACATTGTGTGCCTGTGTTTGTTTGCAGAAAATTGGTTCTCTGTTGATGAGAAGGAGCCAGTTGCACACGCTCTTGTTGAAGTTGTTGAAGCATCTGATGTTAAACCATCAGATCTAAATGGTTAGTCCTGAATATTACTTGGCTAGTTAGTTTCCTCCACTCTTGTAGGTCTAATGCATTTTATAAACTGCTCGGAATTGGATGCTTCAGGTTTAGCTGATCCTTATGTGAAAGGGCAGCTTGGCGCTTACAGATTCAAAACCAAGATACTAAAGAAAACGTTGGCTCCAAAATGGCAAGAAGAGTTCAAGATACCAATCTTAACATGGGACTCTCCAAATATACTTAACATTGAAGTACAAGACAAAGACAGATTCAGCGATGACAGACTTGGTGATTGTTCAGTAAACATTGCAGAGTTTAGAGGTGGGCAAAGAAGTGATATGTGGTTACCTCTTCAGAACATCAAAATGGGGAGGCTGCATCTTGCTATTACCGTAACTGAGGACAAACCAAAGGTATAATTGAGCTTCTGCTTTATTTCCATAAAAACACATAGTTTCATTAGTAAGTCTTAAGCAATGTGCCCCTGATTCTCTTACAGTGGAGTGATGATCCGTTTGAAGGAGTAACAGTAAGTAAAGAAGATATGTGGGCTTCTTTTGCTTTCGAGGATGCAAACAAAGGCTCCTTCTCGTCAGTGACATCTGATAAGTCTCCAAGGGTTCTTGATAATTTGGAACCAATTAACATTGAAGGGCAAGAAGAGACAGGGATATGGATACATCAACCAGGAACAGAAGTCTCACAGATTTGGGAACCGAGAAAAGGCAAGAGTAGATGCCTTGATAGCCAAGTACGTGGTGTTCCTAATGAATCAACTTGTACTGGAAGTAATGAAAGCAGCAGCCCTGATGAAACTCAGGAAGGTAAGAACACAATGAGGTCTGTTGGTCGAGGACTGAAGAAAGTTGGTTTAGTGTTTCGTAGGAATGGGAAAAAGGCAGAATCATGGAACATGGAGGAGGATGTCAGGTCTCCTCGGATTAACTTGAAGGCGTTGAGTCGAAAGGATGTTGGGGTTAAGTACATTGTTGAAGACCGTTTATCAGGACCTCTCACAGGAAGAAGTCCAAAAAGTGAGAGTTTTGGTTCTGAAGACAGTCTGAATAAGGGACACATGAAAGATGTTGCAAAGAGCATTCTGAATCACGCTGGGAAGTCTGCAAGACACATAAAACAAGTGTTTTCGCCTAGAGGGTCAAGGAAACCAAGAGATAATGAGTGTTTAACCGTGTCAGAGAAAGATGTTGTTACTGAATGCGAGTCTGTGTCTGATTCGGAATGTCAATGTGTATATTCTGATGATGAATCTGCACTTAGCAGTGTGCAGGACCTAGGAACACCAAGAACAGCAAAACCTGAAGGTAAAGTTGTCAGAGCAGGCGAAGATGATCATGTAAATACATCAGTAAACTCCAAAGAAGATTTTAGAGGTGTTGCAGACATTCCGAAAAAATAAAGAAGCAAAGGTACAGAAACTAAATCCACCAAACTTGGAAACAACATATATAGATGCCAGGAACTCTTCTACTGGAGCTGAGAAAGTCGCCACACCAAGTAGAAGAATAGAAAACGAATCCTAGCTAATCTAAGGCTTGAGGATGGAAATTTGAGCATGTTCAAGTCAATGAAGTTGTAAATTTACGACAATGGATTCGTGTACAGCTTTTGAGTTTGAGTCTGTGTCTTGGTCAACAACTTTTTGAGTCTCTGTCTTTGCTTCTTCCACTCAAAGAACTGTGCGAAGCATGTTCTATCTGTCAAACAATACAGCACAATGTATCAACCTTATCCAGAAGTTTCCTGGCGATCAATAATGCGATCCAAATCTGCTTGAGAGACACTGTTCTTCACAACTACACAGCCTATAACTTTCCACCACATCCCCGTTTTTGGAACAAAACCATGATTCACCATCTGCCTCAAAACCCAATCAACTTCCACAACCGACTTCGTTTCACAAAGCCCCAGAACCATCTTCTTATACGACAAGAAACTAGGTCTCATACCCCATGAAACCATCCGACTCATCATCTCTTTAGCTTCCAAGTTCCTCTTCTTATCCAACAAACCATACAACACCTCCTGATAAGTCCCATTATTAGGCTGACACCCTTTCAGCTTCATCCTCTCCAAAAGATCAATCCCTTCTTCAACCCTACCTTTCCTCCTAAGCCCCGAGATCAAAATATTGAACGTGATCGCGTCCGGTTCGATCCCTTCCTTCTCCATCCTCTCCAACAACTTAAACGCTTCACCAAACTCACCCTTGTTACAAAACCCACGTATCAAAGGCGAAAACGTCATCACATTAGGCTTTGTTTTCTGTTGAGGAAATTCGTCGAGCAGGTGGAGTGCAGCAACAAGATTCCCACTTTCGCACAACCCTTTGATCAGTATATTCAAGCAACAAGCATCAATCTCCACACCGAGCTTAGGAGCAGTCACGAAGATCTTATGAATCTCATTGAACAGCTTGGCCTTAACGAGGAGATTCAGAACAAAGTTGAAGCTTTTGGAGCTTGGCCAGCATCCGAACTCAGGCATAGCGAAGAGAATCTCGATCGCTTTGTTGATTCTTCCGGCTAAGTTCCCGTAAACCTTCATGAGATTGTAGAAGAACTCTTCGGAGAAACGGCACCGTTTCTCGAGGTTTAGAGCTTTGAAGAGATGTTCGATTTCGTCGAACATCTTGGCTTGTCCGAGCTTGTTGATGAGAAGGGAGTAGAGAGGTTCTGTTGGTTGATAGTCTTTGCGTTTGGAGTAGTGTTTGTACGCAGGGATGAGAAAGGTTGGGTCTTTGATGTTTTCGAAGATTTTTAAAACCTCGTTGGGGGCTAACCAGTCCTTGTGGGTTAGCTTGGCGAGTTTGTTTTCGCCGGAGTGTTGTTGCGAAGGTGTAGATTAGGAGAAGATGAGAGGAGACGTGTAGGGGAAACAGAGAGTGGTTGTGTTCTTGTGAGATTTGAGTTCGATGTTGCAGACAGAACAAGTCTCCGGAGAGTCATTGTTTCTGTTTTCCTGAAGACGCTTGAAACGCAACAGTTATGTATGTCTTGGCGGCCCAACAATAACTTGAATCAAGTGGTTTAATGTTTTATATGGTTTGGTCCAGAAAATCTCGTTCGGTTTGTTACTTGGTTTGTGAGGATTAAAATTGATTTTAGTTCTTTGACCAATTTTTTTTTAGGTTCGGTTTATCCAGAGTTTGAGAAAAAAAAACAGTTTAATCATACACAAAATTTTGAGTGGAAGTCCGATTGAATTTTATAGGATCTAGGATTTGAGAGGATTTCATTATTTTCTCAAATCTTATTTTATTATATCTATCATTTATAAATTTTATATGAAATTCAAGTTTATTGCATTAATTATTTGTATAAAATCTCTCACATTTTAGTTTGTTGATGATATTTTATAGTGAAAACAACGAATTAAAATACTATCTATTATGATAATATTTGAAACATTTTAAAAAAAAATATTTCACATTTAAAAAAAATCAAACTGTTTGAAATGAAATAAAGTAAAAAAAATTTGAAAATTATCTTTTTGAAAATGGTATATATTTTATATAATTCATAAACAATAATAATATCAAATTATGGTAATTTAAAAAATAAAAGTATTATTTAAAATAAAAATTTAAACTGTTATTTGCAAATACTCTGAAATTTTTTCGACAACTCATAAAACTTGTAACAAATTTTAGAGTTTATTTAAATTTTAGATTTTCTTGAATTTACTCAAATTTTAAATTCTCTTAAATCCTTAATTCAAAATCTCTATGTGATTTGATTAATAATTTATTAATATTTCTGCCATACAAAATTTGGCTTTTGTATTCCAGAAAATGTGAAGTATGCAAATTATTAAAGATAAACTTATAAAAGATCTTCGGTATGGTGTAAGTAATATCGTCATATGATGGTTCATAGTGATATAAAATGTGAATCATTATAAAATATATAAAATTATGGACTGTGAAATCATTAATAATACACTTTTTAGTTTGTACTAAATAATTATCTAACATTAAAAAGATTGATTGAATGCTCCTTTATTAAGCACACTGAAAATTTCAGGATTTCAAATCTTTTAAAAAAACAATTTATAAACAATTATATAGGTTAATAAAGAAAAATTTACACAAAATCTATTTATATAAATAAAATCGTCAAAGATCTTCATAAAACATATCAAAATAGTGTAAGTACTACAGATTTATAGGTTATAAAAACATATATGTAATTTGAACCAAAAAAACATATACATACGTAATTTTCTCATTTTTGTAATCAAATAATATTATTGGGCCTCAACTGAGTTATTTTTGGATTGGTTCAACCGGTTTAAGTAACAACCTTTGATTAAAAATCGTGAACATCGGTTAAATATTTTGTTATCAACAGAATTTTTGTACAGAGAGCAATTAAAAAGTCCGTGAAATAGTTACAAAGATGTACAAAGCAAAGGCGTGGAAGAAAGAAAGAGAAGTCTATTTCTTTTTCTTCCCAGCAAGAATAGGTTGAATCTGAAGCCTTCTGTTAAAGGCTTCGTTGAAGAGAAACCGCGTCTGAAACGCAGAGATAATAGGAAGCCAAGCTAAGATAGCCATTGGTGCAAACAGAACCACTCCCATTCCGTAATCATAAGCTCTAGCTAGAACCTGTGTGAACTCCCACAAGCTCGTCCCTTCTATCTTTGGCCTAACAGCTTGTGCTATCTGCAACAATTATTCATAAGAATCTAAATGTGTTGGCTTTAACAAAGAAAATAAACAAAGAGTGGACTTTTACCAGAATCAGACCCCAACCAGTAGGTAAGAAAGCTAAGCAAGAGACTATAAGATCCTTGATAGAGAGGTGACAGATGTTTGATAGTGTGATAATGACTGTTAGAATGCTCACGAAGACGAAGACTTTGAAGAACCGATACACAAGATGCTTTCTTGTGCTGAATAGTTGCCTCCCTAGGTCAACGGCCTGCAAGAACCAAACAGAGAGTTGTTGTGTGGTTCCTTTTCTTCTACTAAGAAAGAGCAAGGAGAGATGAGAGATTTACCTTGACTGTGAGAAAGGTGGCAAGGATTACGACCCAAGAAAGCGCGTAGACTATAATATTTGTGCTGCTTTGGGTAATGTCAAGGTGATAAACCAAACCATACTGATACAAAAAGAACCTGAGAGACAAAATTATCTCCAAACAGCGAGCACCAACACCAGAGCCACGAAGATGAGCTTGCTCATCGTTCCACCAAGATTGCCAGCTCTTATCTTGCTGAATCCCTATCCCACCTTGCTCTTTGATCCATCTGTTCCAATCTCTCCAGTCACCGACTATTATTTCCCAGGTAAAGCCTGAAGGGTTGAAGAGAAACGGGGCGCATAACCAGGTAAGGGACATGAACCACACTGAGAAAGTGATGAATGAGTAAGCCATGTTGCTTTGAGATGTATGCTTGAACAACTCGTAGACCACCAGAAGAATGATGAGCTCAAACCCTTTGATGAAGTGGCTCCGCGAATATAATCTGTAGTTCTCGCTGAAGTTGGCGTGGAACACCACCACTTTACGCCCAGTGGGTCTGTACTTGGCGCCTCCGTGGAGAATTGTTCTGCCAAAGTAATGCGTTTTGGTTCCTAGAGAGAAAGTGAAGAAGAATGCAGCAAGCTGAAGCTGCATGAGTATGAAATCTTGAATGGCTATGAGAAATCCTTTCTCCAATCCAATCTCCATCACCATTGGTAAACCGGTCAAGAGACCTAGCTGGAGAAATGATTGAGAAGCAAGGGCTGTCTCTAATGATTTTATATTCTTCACCTTGGCCTCAAGAATAAGTGTCTTCTGCAACCCACTGAGCACGAGGTAGAGTTGACCATAGAGATAAATATAAATCCCGATCACCGAGATCTGTTCAAACATCAACGGAAAATGAGAGCTTATCCACAACTTTGACAAAAAAAGCGTTCTTATTCAGCTGAAGTTTCATGGACGTTACCAAGCTACTGAAGTAGAATCCAATGGTTGTGAAATAACAAGACAACATTCTGAAGAAATCAAAACGTTGTCCTAAACGGTACATGTCACGGCTAATAGTCTGCTCACTGTTTCCGTTAGCCACCTTGGCCTCAAACTTTGAGATCTGATTGAGGCCAACATCACGACCTTTTCCGACTTGAAGGTACTCATTGTAGGTTATGCATCCACGTCGTAGGGTTGTATTATAACCTACATAATACAAGGAAGAACGTAACTTCAAGTAAATCTTACAAAATGTCTGAGAAAGAACTTCTTAATGTGCCATTTCATACCGGCGAAAACGTCCTCGCTTAAGTTAATAGTTCGTGATGCTTTACTGATACCACCCCTTGTTATGTGAAATATTCTGTCGAAAACATCAGGATGCCCATAGTGAAACCGGACTCTGTAAATCAATGAAACAAGAAAGTTTAGTTTTTGTGGTCTCAGCAAATGGAAACTGTAGTTTGGAGGGTTTAGGACTTTGGGATTATTGCCTGAGAGGATTAGCAAGAAGCCTTTGACCGATTGTGACAAAACTGGTTTCTTGATATGACATGAACCATGCTAGAGAAGAAACACTGCAATATCAGAAAACTCAGTAAACTCCTTGCTTAGGACTTTAGAAGATATTTCTATGCATGTGGTACAAACCTTCCAGTGAAGATGTGTTCCCTTAAGCCAAGAATTGTTGGAGGTCTTCTTCCACGGTTCCGAAGAAATTCTTGAAGGAGGTTTCTCATTTTGAAAGCCTCTTCCAGGTAGTTATCCTAACATTTATGTGAGAAGTTTTAGAGGAGGAAAAGGTTGGTTCATTAATTGTACATCCAAGATGCAGAGAACTTACTTGGTTCATGTCAATCGTCTGAAGTGCCTCACCTCGAGTGAAAATTATGGCGTGGTTTTGATTCTCAGGCTTACCCTCTCCGATGTTAGGTGGTCCAGGAAGTTTGACACGGTAAATTTCCTAAGTTATCACAACCAAGTTACCATGAGCCAAAGGTTTTACAAGTTCCATTGCACATCAGATTACCAAGTATTGTAAAATAGCGTTTGATACCTGATCGAAACCGTTTACAGCTTTCACCAATATAGAGTAGTAAACCTTGTCAGGGTTATCCGACACGATTTCTTCCCTCTCCTCAACGTATGCAACACGGAGAGATGGGTACCTGAACGCAAGTCATGTAACGTGGCTTTTAGAAAGCAAGTACTTTGTGTTCTGAATCTATTTGAGATCATGTCTAATTGACTTCTGATTACATTACAAATGACAGCTTACTTTATCATAAGGTCAAGTATGTCTTGTGCGTGAGGATCTCCAGCAGACTTTTGGGCTCCAAACATTTGGCAAGAGACAACATATGTGAATTTCATATCGGCTAATGCATCAAGTTGTGCGGCTAAAGGTCGGTTACTTCGCTCCATGTCGTCATATCCTTCAAGAATATCTAGAGGAGAAACAGGTAGACTAAGTTTTTCAAACATAAGTTTGCAAATATCAGAAGATGAGTCAAGATGACAAACCCTCATCATCTGCCATGTCAAGGAAGGCCTGCAATTTCAGAGCTTCTCGGCAATACATCATACCACGAACTGTGTTCATGCATGAAAACAAAATAAAAATTCGTTAGTTCCCTGTTTAAGAGTGAAGAGAATCAATTAGGAAATTTAAGATAAAGTTAAATAGTTTCTCACCTGTTCTACTCAATGTTTGTCCACGGAATGATGCCCAGTTTCGAAGCTCTTCTTCCTTACCCTCTCTCTTTATTGCGTCCAAATTCTCACATCCCATTCGCTCCAGAAAGTTTTTCCACTCATCTAACGACCCAAAGATTAAGACAATTTTGAAATATGAACAAAGAAAGCATTCATCAATCAAATTGAACATGATTTACCTGGAAAAATCTTCTGCATATAAAAGATGATTGACACGCTGGACTTGGCAAAATGTAGTTCCTTTGTTGAAAAGTTAATATCCTCCTGATAATGCGGTGTCAAGACACTGCAAACAAAGTGTTAGTCATCAGTTGATGATTCAAGAATCCATATATTTTACCCGAGGGAAAGTGAAGGCAAACCTGAAGGACATCATATTGCGTACTTTAGGAGCGTCTGGCATATCCATGAAAAGCGAAGTAGCAAAGAAAGATAGGCGCCGTCGAGCATCTAAGTTCTCTGGTATGTCCATTGCACTATCTTTGACGGTTAACAACAACAGGAACCGCTGGATCTGCCAAAACCAAATTACAAAGATCAGCACACTGCAGCGTTTTTTTCACAGGATTGGAACATTTGAATGAAAAACGCACTGCAGCACGATCAAAGTGTACCTGTTCACTCAATGAAGTACTATCTGGCAGAGGAAAATGAATGCATCTCCTTTCTCCATAGGATTCAAACAACTGTGGTTCTATGACCCTCATAAAAATTCCGGTGTCCTCTTCTGAATCCTCCAGAGGCTCGAGCAAATCCAGAATTCTAAACATGCAAAGAATTGTTAAGCAAGTTCACCTTTTTAGACAGAGAGAAGTAAAGATATCACCAAAACACTTCACAGACAGAGGCTATAACAGCTTCGAAATTCACTAACCTGTCACCATGTACCATTATATCATTTGTTACAAGCTCAAAGATATCTTGAAGAGCCTTTACAAGTTTACTATGCTGCTCTTCAATTTTCTCAACAGGGAGTTTCTCTTCACTCCCCTCAATCTGGTATGTACAGAAGAACCATTGGGATTAACTATATTTTTATGAAACAAAATAATATATAAAATCTTTTACCACACCACAAGATCAATTACCAGAAGTTGAACCAACTCAATACATTTTTCATGCAACGCTGGGAGCTCTTTCAGCTTAAATTGTTCAAGCAAACTTGACTGTCTGATGCTTTCCTCTATCTCGTTTATTATGCCAGATATGATCCTGAGACAATGTTAGATATATAAAAGATTAAATACCAAAGCCAGGAGAAAATGAAGTAAACTTGTAAGTTGAGGAGGTATAAGGCTTTACTTTTTCTCGAGATCACCAATAACAAGAATCTGAAGGATGTACTTCAATGACTCGTAACATTCTTTTACTGCATAGTACATGTACTCGTCTCTCCGAATCCTTCGATAAAGAGCCTCATCCTTCCCGTTAAAATCTTTTGCAATGCTCAGAGCTGTTGAAAACTAGTAAGATGGGGTAGCTATATTTACCAACAAACCAAAATTCCCACCAAAAACAAATTGTGTATAAACTTTTTAAGCATTGTACCTTATTTGCAAGGAGGAAAATGGGCCAACGGATGATCCCTGATAATACCTCCGATGACATTGGCATTGTCATCAAATCTAGTTCCCTGGAGATAAAATATTAGAATATACTACATATTTGTATGTCAGAGTTTACATGCAAAGAAGACAACAGAGAGAAATTTACTTGTTACTTATCAGATCTTCTGTTCTGAAACTGTTAATGACTTGGTTCCATACCAAGACAAACTTGGCCATGCTATTTTTGTGGCCATCAGATCCCTGGAAAGAAAAAAGTGTACTTCTTCATACGGAACTCAAATGTACAATTTAGTCCCTCGGCATATAGATGTGATCGATCTCTTACCCTGCAAAAATTGAAGGGGAAAAAGCCTCTTTGTTTTCTCCTTTTCTCATCTTTCATTGAGTGTGGAATAAGAGATGCATTGAAAGCAGATGGTAAAGTATGAAACCGGCCTCTCAACATGCCTAAAGTTCGAATCTGAATAGAAATAAAGGAACATATTAACCTGGAAACAGAAACACCTGGCCGTGAACTGCACAAAATGACAACTCTCGCATTGAAGACATGTGTGCTTACCTCACCAAGGTGATGCAGAACTCCATACAGCCCACCAAATATAGTACAGAAAACTGAGTACCATATTTGCGTATCCATGAAATAGACCTGAAAGTTCAGCATTTGTTTCAGAATACAAGTAAAGCGATAGTTTATCATAAACGTATATCTAGTACATGCATGGAGCTAGAAACTCACCACCATGATTGGCGCCCATACTGCAACAAGTGCAGCAGCATTACTCTTCACTATCAAAGGAGAAAACAAAAGGTTCTTTAGTGCGCCATGTACTTCAAAACAAAAGAAAATAAGCTAAAGGTATCAGACAAAACCTTCTGGAAAAATTTCATGCCATTCATAATTCCGCACGCCAACTTTCATTATCAGTCGTGTAGGTTCTATTAGAGGCTTTATCTGCATTTTCAAATCACAAAAAAATGTAAGATACTGTTTGAAATGCATACAACATCAGTTAATAGTGGGGCCTATTTGGAAATGGCATGAGTTTCAGTTACCTCAAATGCATAGCTGAAAGCGAACTTGGTCAGGAGAACCAGAATCCAAAAGAAAGTGTACCTGAACAGAAAGAAAAATCAAAATCACTGAAAACTAGAAAAGACATGATTAACAAAACTAACACTCTGAACGCATGAGACATACTTGAATTGTGATATCTGGGTTTCTTGCACTCCTCGCCCAATGAATAACCTAGGCTGCAGGAAATCAGCTAGCACTTTATAAAGTAATGGGATAAAACCTTGTAAAGTGAGTTTGAAATACACCAAAAGTAAAACAGACTATCTGAAGAAACTGTTCAATACATTTAATCCGCTTAAACCCTCAGCCATGACTAATTACACAAAACTATAGTTTCTGAGAAAGAAATACCTGTCCCCACCAGTACAAAGATTTGAAAATCCGATGATTCGAGGTCTCAATGTATTTGCTGATGGCAGGAACGAAAAACAAGACCAACTCAACCGCACTTCCGGTCAGGTATATCGTGACTGCCACCATATACGGAGAAAAACACCATTCACCAAGCCAAGTTTTGTAACTTGTGAAATAACAAATGTATTTCCTTCTTGAATGAGAATACAGAACTGGTAGAATAATTGTCCACATTGCAGCCAAAACCAACTTCACCATCTGTTTCTTTTTTTCATTGATAGGCATTGTGGTTCTCGTTTTCCACTTGAAGATTATGTCAAGAATACCTGAAAGAATCCCCTAAAATGTCAGCAATAAGTACTGTATCTTATTTTATACATACATTAAGAAAATTTCTAATAACCTTTTATAAGCTTTAGAAATGCAGAAGTAATGAAAATGCTCATGACATCTTCAAATATGTTGGCGTTGAAAATTTGGAGTGGAGATCCCACATCGTGACAAGCCATAATTATTAATGCCTGTAAGGGAAGTAAGAATTTCATAATCCGTAAATGTATACTTGAATATAATCTGAAAGGTAGGAGCAGAAGAAGAGGAACCTGTAGAGACAAAACAAAGAAACTCCACATTCTGTCAAAGCTCCGGAATATCTGCCAGAAGGAACGTATCTCTACAAAATTTGTCTTCCCCAGCCATCTTTGGGTTGGTTTAGTTTGTTCCTCAGTGATAGGCTGCAGTAACGAGAACATCATATGACACTAGGAAAATATACCTATGTAACATGTTGAGACATACAAGAGAAGTTTTTTTTATTATGATTCTAGATGCAATGCAATTTGCTGAACCTAAGAATGTTATTCCTAGTGACAACCTAAATTATTTTTGTGAATTCTGACTCTAGAAGCAGTTAACACACGAATTGATCGATTTGAATAATGTGCTTACTTAGATTTTAAGCGATAATATGCTCTGTAGTCTCTTCAACAAGCTAGGAACACCATACTGCTATGACACAATGAAAAGCTACTGATGAATACATGTTTCGTTATCCTTTAGATTACTTAGTGTGTATATGCAAATGCATAATCAGAGGAAGAGATGTCTCCATAAGTTACAAGGATATGTACCCCAAGTTCTTCGTCATCCTCCATTTCTTCATCTGTTTTCTTCGTCTGCCTGCGAAATCTAAGTTTTTCTCTCCATCTCCTTGGTTTAGTGGTATCTAACGGTTCTACACAGAAAAAATCATGTTCCGGACGCATTGGCCAACCTAATTCGAAGCATTCAATAGACCTGTGGTAGACGTAACAAGTATGATTAATGATGTTCCAGGCTTTTAAACACAGATATGGTAGCAAAGAGACATAAGATAGTGAATGTTCTGACCAGAAAAACTCGTTGAGATCATCGTAGTTTCTCCACATAGAATGATCAGCAGTTCCATTCTTGTTCTTCTCAGCTTCCTGCAGGCATAAAGACATAAACTTCACAATTGAGTATTCAATTTTAAACTGAGTCAAGCCCTCCATCAAATAGAAAAGATCACCTTTTCGATAACTTTGTATATTGGGGTAACTACTTTCTCAAGAAAAGTTTCGTTAGAAACTCCACGATATGCTGGAACGACCTTCTCCCCAGTTATCATACTAACATCACCAGCTAAAACTCCATGTAATTCATATGCCATCTGGATTAACATCAACATCAATGTTGTTGATCAGATTGACTGATAAACTTTTGAAGAAGACGTACTAAAAAGCATACAAACAGAAGATTTAATCATACTTGATGGAATATATAGCACAAGCACTCTGGCATGAACCTCAAATTCGAAGCTTCCCCCCATATGAGAAGGTAGAGTCCTATGTACAGAGTTTTATATTGTAGGGCTTCCTTTTTCACACAGGGCAACCTGCATGTGGATTATGAGGCCAGATAGTTAGATATATACACAGCCTAAAGAGATGAAACGACACAAGATGTCAATAGATAAATAAATAAAAAATTGTAAGAAGACCTGATGTTATTTTTTCTCCCAAGAAATTTGCACCAGCTTGTGTAGTTCTTGAAAAATTTCTTCATCAATGCATCTACTGCCTCATCACCAGACTGATTACAGGAATCCAGATCATTTCCAATCTCAAATGAATAAATTAATTTGACAAAGAGGGCGAGTAATAACAACACCTTTGGTTGTGAAGACTGTTTCTGAGGTTGCCGTATAATGGTGTTACTGAGTAGTAGGATCATGTGTTCTCTTTGATTGGCAACATTGCCACTCTAGGATAAAATAAACCGAAAGTTTTACAATATCTGATTTGCAGTCTTTACAATACTAATAGAAAGTTCGTGACAGTACCTGAAAACCAAATGCGTACTGCAGAAATTCAAATAAATCCACAAAAGGCTGGTGTCTCTGAAAGTCTTCTGGAGGAGGCAACCCACGAGTGTTACGTACAATTGCAACAGCAGCTTTAATCTGTAGTTTGGGGACAGAAGTGAACATTTCACCATGACAGAACCAAATGCATACTAGTACATACTAACTCACTTTCCTCATGAGGCCATATGTATGTTTATTATACCTCAGGCAGATGCATAATTGCTTGGTGTACCCCTCCTCTGTCAAGGGGAAGAATGTTATACGGCACATAGAATTCAGATTTTGCCCGAATGCTTTCTCTATCTGCAATGGCCTATATATATCAAGAACCACACTTCCAAGGTTAGATACACAAAACAGATCCGAGTGGAGAGAGTCGACAAAGGAGGGCAGAACCTGAGGGCCAGCGCCACTTGTGACAGTCTTTAGAACTTCATACAAAACAGAAGCAATTCTGCGTGCGTTAACCAACTTCTCTCGCTGACTATTTAAAGATAAAAAAATACCAAAAGATTAGTGTTGCCTAGCTGAAACCGAACTACAAGTATAGTTAGTGAGAAAACTGAATACCTATGATCCAAATTGAAAGTAGCACCATGTTTAATAATGTACTCTTTGTAAGCATGATAAACACGTTTGAGTTCTCGAACATCACTCTTCTCCTTTCTTCTTATCACAGTAAACTCTTCATCCTAAAAAGGAAACCAAAGAACTCAGACTAAAGTAATCTCATCCGTCATAAATCCTGTCACATGAATCATAAGACTTGCCTGTTCAAGCCTTTGGAGAAGAGAAGTTTTGAACTGCCGTACACCTCTTCCCGTGGAGTTTCTGTCCATGTGGTGCGCTATCTCAAACGCATGAAAACGGCCTACGAATACGAAGTTTCAATTTTTAGACTGCACAACATTTGTATTCATGGAAAGTTTCAGTCTTTAGATTGCAGAACGTTTGTATTCATGGAAAGTTTCAACTTTTAGACTGCAGAACATTTTTATTCGTGGAAAGTTTCAGTTTTTAAGTTGCAGAACGTTCGTATTCATGGAAAGTTTCAATTTTTAGACTGCAGAACATTTGTATTCAAGTATGATGAGAGAGAGAGAGAGAGAGATGGGAACTCACAAAGGTAAGCAATACGAGGTTCTTCAGACTCAACCAAGTTTGCAATACGAAGAAACCTCTGAATCTCTGAGGCTAATGTCGCCGGAAGCCTCTCACTGTCAAAAGGCTCCGACACGTGTTCCCGGAAAGTGAGGGATCTTGTGTACTGGTGTTGACGTTCGGGAGAATCTTCACGACCCAGATTCGGTCGTGAGTAGCTAGTGCTCGGGACGTCGATGGGATCCACGGGGACGATCTCGTGAGACATGGTTTGGAGAGAAATAGGAACCAGACGGAAGCTGATTCTTCGAGTAGGGTTTTGGAGGGAAGCATTCGGGAGGAGAGGGGGAGATGAGTGGAGAATGATGGGTTTGTTATATAAAGCGTTAATTGCTTAGCGAGGTGAGTTTCCATGGCGGAAATTTTTGAAAAAGGGATGATTTTTATATTTTTGGGGAGAGAGATGATGATGATGAATGGTGCGATTTCTTTTTGCTTTTCTTTATTAGTTGGAGAGAGGTTCCCTTTTGCGAGGGAAAATATGAGCTTAGGTGATTAAATAAATAGTATTGTATTTCCCACCAAAAGAAGACAAATTGATAAAAATACCAAATTTTGTACTTCATTAATTATTGTTATGGTTTAGTGTTAAAGAGTTGAGGTTGAGTTTTTAAATGTTTTATAAATATTTAGAAAAAAATAGTTTAATCTATTTTCATTATAAATTTAAAGTATTTTTAAAAATAATTATTTATTAATGGTAATTTTTTTAAAAAAATATCTAACTTATGGTAGAAATAAAATTCACACCGCCTCCAAAAAAATGTAATTTCAAAGATTCTAAGTAGTTTTTAGGGAATTTGCACCCAATGACGTTAATAATAAAAAATAACTCCTCACAAAAATAAACTGGCTGGTAAGTTCACAGATTGTATATTCTTGACTGACAATAATTTTTGGAACAATGTACAATATATATTTTTTCAATAATTAATTGGCAATTGAAACAATGTATCCTTCTAACTAGAGATACATCACAAATCTCTTTTTATAGGTAGGTACTGGACTTCTTTACTAAAAATAGTATTTAGTTTAGTTGAGTTTGTGTACTCAAATGTGGAAATCAATTTTCAAAGAAATCTACTATATATTAGCATTTTAATGATTTTTAAAAGTATGTCCACAGTTTGATTACCACGTCGCGATTAAATCAATTAGATCACACACACAAACATATTTTGACATGAAAATGTGAAATTAGGACACTTGGTAACCCGGAATTTCAAACAAATCTATTATTAATGATTCTAAAAAGTATGTCCAGAGTTTGATTACTACATGTTGGTGATTAAATCAATGAGATCATTATCATATCCAAGCAAATATGAGATTTGTATTAGAGTACAAGTGTTAATTAGCTTGCATAATTGGTCTTAGATGTCATAAAGATTAAAGTGGGAAAAGGACTTGTTGATTAACTTAAGTAAGCTTTTTTCTCCAAAAGAAACAAATTAAAGAAAGGGTTAAAGTGGAAGGTAATAGGATATGCAGGGACAGAGATTCGGTGTATGTAGTTTTCTTCAAAACAAAAATTGTTTTATGCTAAACCTTTGCTAAAGAAACTAACAATGGGGTATCATTGCAATAGTTTACACCATAATTACCAACGTGCATGGAAAAAGAAGAAAGAAAAACATAGAAAAAGTTGATTGACTGTAAAGCAGCCAAATCTTACAATATTAAATAAATTTGGAATGTAAAAGCATATACTTCCGGAGTTGATGTTTATATGTATCTATTTCTTAGTCACTAAGAATATACTAAAAGATCATTCACAGTATAACTCGGTCACCAAATCAAACCGAGTTTTTGAACTAAGTAAAACAAATTAACAGAAAGATACAAAACAAAACTTTCTATTTTATTGATTGAGTAAGAATGTTATTCAGAAAAACAACAAGATTTCGGATTATAGATGTAGTTAGTTCTTTTTGTTTGTTATTATTAGCAAGGTGTATATTGTATAGTCCTTAGAGTAATTTCAATAGGGTTTTAACTCCGAATTTTTCAATATATATATATATATTTATTTAATTGTTTATGTATAAAATTTTAAGTTAAGTTTGTATAGTCCTTAGAGCAATTTCAATGGGATTTTAAATTCGAATTTTTCAAAAAAAAAAATAAATATATATATATATATATATATATATTTGTTTATTTATATTATTATTTAGTTCTAAATTTTTTAATTTTATAAAAATTCAACTTAAAATTTTTATACATAAATAATTAAATAATAATATAAATATATACATATATCTATTTTGAAAAATCCGAAACTAGCATCTAGATTGCTCTCAGAGCTCTCTGGAGCGAAAGTCAATGGCCGGTTAGTTTTGTACTAACAAAAAAAAAATGTAGCTCGTTTGTGTCATGATTGGGCCTAATATTTTGAAGAGACTGTTAAGCCTAATCGCGGCTTATCTAAAGCCCATGAAATTGGCCCATTGGCTTTTTGTCATGTTCATACATGCAGTTTGAAAGCAAAGTTATACCAAGTCAGCAAGCCATATTTTACGTTTCTTTATCACTGACTTACTGTGTGTTATATCATCTGAATAATTTGATGATTTGTTAAATTTATTAATATCACAAGTGAATTGTCTCTGTTTTAATCATGTTTAGTGTTTTCAACCCATATGCATTAATGATGGTAAAACATTATCTTTGAGAGTTAACCAATTACAAAAGTAAATACAACTGACTTAATTAGCCTTACGATACAAATTACTCCATTGAAGGACTAATTCTTAGGTAAAATAAATGATCTTAAACTTAACAGTTACAAATTGTCAGTAGGCAGGTTAAAACTGTTTAAAATGTTAAAAGTGCGAAATTAAGCATTCATTAGAGATCTTCGGAGTTCGATCTAGAAATGAGATTATGATAAATCCTAATCTATAATATTAATTTGAGATTTAATCATACGAATCGTTTGTGGACAAAAAGTGAATTATGCGAACATGTCGAAAAGTTGATTATGCGAATATGCCTCCATTATGTATGGTTAATTATGATATCCAATAAATCGTTTGTGTTTTTTTTTTTTTGCTGAAATTTGATGAATCGTTTGTGTTCATAAATAATATTCGGAAGGATTTTTTTAAGGAAATTTTTTAATTCTACAATATTTTAAAGGAACATCATTCTTGTTAATGTCAACAACTGTTCGTTATATGATAAACAAATCGTGTGCCTGAACTCTGATACACATGCTAGTAATTATGGTGATTAACTAGTCTTCTCATAATCGTTACATTATTTATATAATCAACTGATATTTTGTTATATCAGGACATCTCGAAAACCAATCAAAACATAACTACATCATTATTATTATTCTCTTGCCACAAAGAAAGGTTTGGTTCCTCAAATGTAAGTCCATAGTTAACATGAGAATAATAATCACTACCTTCAATCTCAAGCACACTATTATCCACACCATCCATGTAAGAAAGTTCCGTACACCATTTCATCATCTCATCATCATTTTGCGACGAGACCAGACCAATATCAAAGTCGTTAAGCCAGCCAAAGTCATCTTCAAGACCGGTGGGTTTTGTTGTGATCTCTTGCAGATCCATTTTGCTAGATTCTATGGTCGGAGAACTCATGTTGATCTCCACTTCTAACGATCTAATCACACGGTTTAGTTTCTCTTCTTCCTCTTCGTTAACGCTGGCATGGTTTTCAGCTGGCGATTCTTCTTCCAAGAACGACATGATCATAAGCTCATCGTTGAAACTCTCCATGCCTTGATCCAAACCATATTGCACAGAAGCCATTACTTTGTGAGAAGAGAGAAAAGAGTTAGTAAAAATATAGATAACTTTAAGAGAATATATTATAACTTGAGCCAAAGCAGGTCTTATATATAGGGAAATGTTAAACATTAATTAATTAGGCATATTGGTTTATGATATAAGATGTCTCCCCACACTACACGACCAAGCATGTGATCATATGTAATACGTGATATTATGATGATGATAATAACATTTCATAATAAAGAATCAGAATGGGATGCCTAACTGATAATGAACCAACGAGTAGACATGAGTGAATGAAATTAAATGGACATAATATTAGAATTGGAAAATTAGTTGAATGTCAAGTGTCCAAGTGGAATATGCGTAGAGGAAAGAGTAAACAAGTTTGGTATAATGCGTAGTCCACTAATAGATAGTATGGTTTAGGATAGGCGAAGAAACACAGCCGAGACATTTAATTTTGTCGTGTTTGCACTTAATTTGTGAAACGTAAAAGGATAACTTTTTTATATGCTACGGATAATTCTATGTAGACAAAGAAAATATAACATATCCATAAAGTAGTTGCTTTTTAATTAAAGATTTTTATTCTTGAGTAATTGATTTCTACTGGAAAAATTGAATGAAATGAAAAACTACGATTCATGATTCTCTATCAATATTTTTTTCTCAAACAAAAAATTATAGTTGGTAACAATTGAACATGTATACATCAAATATTTTACCTAAACATACATATATACTTTTTTAATAACTAAATATTTTCACATGTATATTTAGAGCGACTCCAAAACCATTTTAAATTTATTCTTTATTAAAAGAGAAAACCTTTTTCAACCGAACTTTAAAAATCTTAAGCACTTATTAAATAATCTAAGAGTTTTATTCAGTAGACCACTACCTAGTTGTTTAAAAACATTGTGAAGCAAATATTAATCTCTTTTGTTTTTATTCATTAAAGTAATGAAACGATAAGATGATGAAAAATTGTTCCACATAACACGATTCTACATGTGATTAGTAATAGGAATGTAGGAATCAAGTTATTTCATTTAGCCAATATATAGAGCTATATATAATAGCATATTGAGGTGATCATGCGTGTAAAAGTAAATACCAAAGGTATGTGGTGGTTTATCTTCGTTCTATTGTGCTATAGTATTTTCTTATCAATAATGTTTAATTATTCATATTTTTACAGGGAGTAACACATGTACAACGTTTATTTTGTAAAATTTGTATATTATATATATTTTATTTTTTAGAAATAATAGAAACCTAGCTAATATTTAATGACATTAGTGTTTTTTTTTTGGTTTTGTATGAATGCAAAATTTACACGCCTATAAAACGGTTCGGAGGATATCTAACACAATATCAGCTTGAAGTCCATAATATAACGTGGGGTTGTAACGCAAATGGATGTCACACTTGCAGTACACGTACCGACACAAACTTTGTATTAAGGATATAAAACTTTAATATTTGGGGTCGTTTACGAAATGCTTGATAAGGTACGTGTAACATGTGGGTGTTGGACGTTGGACGTTGGAGAGGAAATGATTTTTGACCGGAATAGATGAGATTCGGAGCATTAGCACGAGTGGTGGACCGACCCACCCCATTTTCATCGCATCAATTATCGACTGGTTGACATGTTTCCACCTCTGTGTTGCGTCTTTCTTTAATGTTCTCCAATTATACTCCAACCTTTGTTGAACTATTCTACAATATGTATTTGATTCCTAACTATGGATTTTTGATGATACTTTTTCTATCAGTTTCATGAAATTTTTTCCGTTCGTAGTTGTTAGAGGCCAAATTCATATTCGTTTTGCATTCGTCAACAACAAGTACTGGTTTGATTATATTCGTTTGTACAGTCACCAACGGCATCTACAAACTTCAAAAGTAATCGGTTAATTAAATTCTAACATAATATTCCTTATGTTCCAAAATGTACAATATTTTTCTGATATTTTATATTAGTTTTTTTTCCTTTTCAAAATCTATAATATTGTAATTCTTATATTAATTTTAATTTCATAGAAAACTGTATGATCAATGCTGTTTTTCAATTTTGAAAATCGGTTAACTTAGTTTAAATTTATATTTTTGGTGTTACTTTAAAAAAAAGGTGTATGTATTAATTTTTATACATTTAACCAAAACATCATGTATATAAAATTATTAATTTACTAATTAGTAGTCAAACCCCAAAAATGTTGTATATTTCAATACAACACGAATCTTGAATTGATGGTAAAGTCATTTTGTATAGATTTAGAAGCATATTATATCATATCAAACCACGTCAAATCATTCTTATTATAATCGTAATCTACACCCTTCTTATGTTCCCTTGTGGCCTCTCCTAATGACTGTAAATCGATAAATTCGATTCTCTTTATTAATTAAGCTGCTTTTATTCTTTTTTGCATTCTTGGAAGCATCCCATGATCTCAGGATAATCAAATCATTCATAGTTTTATAAACTTGACATGTCGCCTATAGGTCAAAAACTCTAATAAGAACTTCTAATATAGTTTAAAACAAACTCTAATAGACAATTTGCATGTTGAAATACAAATAAGCAAGTATTATTCTGAAAGGAAAACCAGGAAAAGAATAAAACAAAAAATAAAATAGAAGCCTTGTCGAAACCTTCTAATGCAGCTGGAAGGTTTGGCCGCTGATAGAGCCCAAAATGCTTCCCGCCATTTCTTTTCTCATGCGAGCAACTAACTAATGTGGGAGATTTCAACAAACGTCATCGCTTTATCTGCAAGAAACTTCTTCTATGGTGTTTTCTCTTCCGAATCCTCGTCAACTGCAAATCTTAGATCACAAGCCACGGAAAGAATCGAAGAACTTGATATTAGTTAGTTTCAAAGGTGAAAATTGAAGCTACAGAAAAGCCCTATAGTGAATGAATGTGCTATTATTAATTGATGGTTGTTTCAAAGCTGCATGGGTTTTTGATTTTTTTTCTCTAGACTCGAGGAGATGACAAGTGTTAATTCTCGCACCTTGGCCGGCTCTCATGTTTAAAGCATGTACACATGGCCGTGCATGAATATAGGCTAATCAAGTATGTGTTTGAGGGCCAACAAGTTTTTGAAAAAAAATTGGGGCCAATTTTCCAAATGATTAGTTAGCCAAGATGGTGTAAGAATTTGGTAATGAATTTCATTCCTAGCGCCATGGGTTCAAATGCCTACTCTGTTGTTAGTCTGGCAAATGTCAGGCACGGCCCCTTACTTACATTGCTCCCATTTCCAAGAAACCTATGAAGATCCTCACATGATCTTAATGGGCAAACCCAATTATAAAATTGTATTTGGAGAAGGTGGATCAGTAATGGATACTGTTCATCTCAGATCAACTACTTTCTTCATACAATTCAAAGGAAGAAGATCACAACTCCATATCCTCTGTCAAGAGTCTCCCAACTGTTTTGTCTATCTCATATGCTCTCACGTTACGAGGTGGTGTGACATGATTCCACCACATAGTAAAGGCAATGATCACAAACTCCACGTTTGACTTCAAGTCATATATGATCCGTAAAGCCGAATCTGTAAACGCATCTCTTGACGCTTCCGTACCGCTTCTGAAACCCCTCACGTGAGATACTCATTGCTAGCTAGTGGAAAACGCGTGAGGCCTCTTCTCTGTATTGCTGCTTGCGAGCTTGTGGGTGGAGACGAGGCTGCTGCCATGCCAGCAGCTTGCGCGGTGGAGATGATACACACGAGCTCTCTTATTCATGACGACATTCCCTGCATGGACAGTGCTGATCTCCGGAGAGGCAAGCCAACCAACCACAAGGTGTGTTGTTTAAATCATATGAAGGCTCAGAGAAATGCTCAACTAGAGTTTCATTCGTTGATGCTAATGTTTGCTAACTAGTACTGAACCATTTTATGCACAAACAAGGTATTTTGAGAAGACATGGCAGTTTTGGCGGGTGATGACTCCTTGCTTTAGTTTTGAGCACATAACGGTTGTCTCAAGTGGTTTGGTCGCTCATGACAGGACAGTCCAGCGCGGTAATAGAGCTGGCAAAGGCAATAAGGACAAAAGGGCTTGTGGCTGGGCAAGTGGTTGACTTATGCAGCCAAGGATTAAATACTGAAGACGCTGGACTAGAGCGTCTAGAGTTCATCCAGCTTCATAAAACGGTTGCATTTTTGGAGGCAGCTGCGGTTTTAGGGGTTATAATGGGAGGTGGAATAGATGGAGAGATCGAGAGGCTTAGAAAGTATGCGAGATGTATTGGGCTGTTGTTTCAAATGGTTGATGATATCCTTGACGTAACCAAATCTACTGATGAATTGGGTAAGAGCGCCGGGAAAGACATTATGGCTGGAAAACTAACGTATCCTAGGTTGATTGGTTTGGAAAATGCTAAGGAACTTGAGGAGAAGTTGAGCAGAGAAGCAGAGGAACAGCTTATAGGGTTTGATCCGAGTAAGGCAGCGCCTCTGGTGGCTCTGGCTAGCTACATTGCTTGGAGACACAACTGATCTTTTTTCAATAACTGTTCATATGTTCAATGTATCTAATGTCGGAAGTTCAAACAAGTTGCTAATTGGGAGGAGTTGTTCTGAGGAGAACGGTGAGGCAGAGAAGGTCAGAGAGTCGGTGACCAAGACAATGGGTTTGATAAAGAAAGTTTTATTTTCAAACATGCTAGGTAAGCCGCTTAAGAGCATAATCAACCCTAAAGGAACAATGGGTCCTACCCGCTAAGAGACCCCTTAAGAACCCCCTTTGTTCATGCTCTAAGAAGCTTGGCATCTCACTCTTCGAAAAGGAGATTCGAAGGGTCTCCAGCCGATTCGATGAGCTGCTAGAGAGGCATCTATAGGAACACAAAGAGAAATCTGAGACACATCAAGTTACAGACATGATGGACGTTTTATTGGCAGCTTCTAGAGATGAAAACGCAGATTTTAAGATCACTAAAAAATCACATCAAGTTGTTTTTCACGGTAACTGTTGTGAATAGTATCAAAAACTCATTTGATCATGACTAAGAAAACGTTGTCTGGCAAGATCCAGATGAATTTAAGCCAGGGAGGTTTCTTGCTGAGCAAGAAGAAGAAAGAGAGAAGGTCCTTAAGTTCCTTTTGGTAGCGGAAGGAGAGTCTGTCCTGGAGTAAATCTTGGATATATATCTTTGTCGGGACCGGAGTTGTAATGATGGTGCAATGCTTTGACTGGAGAATCAAAGGAGATAAAAGTTGTTAACATAAGAGACTTCTGCAGGGTTGACCTTGACCATGGTTCATCCCTGAATCTGCACTCTTCTTTCTAGAACTGATCCTTTGAGTTTAAATCTCAAGATCCCAAGTTGATAACTTCCAAAATATCACCATGATCGATCGTAGACTTAATAGGCCATTGGCGTGGGTAATAAGGAAGCTTTCTTTCAGTGGTTCTCTTCCATCTCTTTCATGGAATGTATGTGTCATCGTTAACTGGTTCTCTCTTCTTCTTAATATTAATATGTATCTTGGTTTAAGCACTAGAGTAACAAGTATTACTTAGACAAACCATGAATTGTAACAAAAGAAAATCTTGCATCATAAATCTTTCTATGTCACCCATCTAGTGCACAGGCCAAACAAGAATAAAAAGCCAAATCCATTAACAAGAAAAAACATTTAACTTACAAAACATGAGTAAATGTTCACCCTATACATTGGCAATCAAAATACTTAATCACCTCCGCATCCTCCTCCTCCACCACCACCTCCACAACTGCCACCTCCTCCACAACCGCCACCTCCACCATAGATAACGGCTCCAGCAACTGATATGGCGGTGCCAGCGTCAGTCAGAATGACCAGATCTCCATCTTTGGTCTTATACACAGGTGTCCTGAGCTGCGGTGGTGGCGGTGGTGGAGGCGGCGGTGGTGGAGAAGGAAGCTTCGTATTACGGGTGATGATGCAGGCTATGATGATAACCGCCACTACTAAAACAGCACAGGCTACTAGTCCTACGACCAAATTTGACATTGTCTTAAACTTCTTCTCTCATTTCTTGATTGATTATTGACGTACTCCTTCTAATTTATAAACTCATTTTCATATAGAAAGCTTGACCAAAGTTATTTAAATCTTACAAGAAACTCGTAACGACAATAAATGGAGACTCATTCTCCAGCCTCATTCATAACTATTGACCATTGACATATATATATATAAGCTGGTTTGAACTTTGAAGACAAGCAAGCTTTTGTCAAAGTGTAAGTACTCTTATACATTGTTGTTTGCAATGTACACCTTTTTATTTTCTGTCTGATGAATAGAAACAGTAGAACACAAGATATACATCACACAATTACAAGAGGAAGAAAAGAGGAGATATGGAATAAATAGAAAATGTTTTTGACTGACACAAAGCGAATTAGAGTTAATCATATCTTGAAGGTGAACAAGAATCATACGACCTGTGTGAACCACGAGACCTCGGTGAACCCGAAACGTTTAGTCTTGGAAGATGAAACTGATATTGAGGTCGTTGTTCTATTGGCTGTCTAAGATACCTGCAGTTCGAGACCGTGACCTGTGAGTTAAGCTCTGGAAGACGCTGCAGATTCTGACAGTCATTGATTCTCAGGTTTCTCAGAGCGTTCGGACCATACATATGCTCCTTGGAGAGTTGAAAAGACTGCAGAGATATGCAGTTATCAAACTCAAGCGTGTGGAGGTTGGCGAAATGGCCTAAAGGAAATGTAACGAGAGAGTCACAGCTGCTTTTTATGCTTAGCGTTTGAAGAACCCCGTAGCTGTACTCGTGGTGGTCTGGCTGGAAGTCTAAGACTCCGCATTTATAGATGTGAAGAGATGTCAGAGAAGGAAGAACGGTCGGTAGATTCCCGGTTAGTTCCGGACATCTCAGTATGGAAAGCTTCTTGAGAGAAGGGAACAAGTCTCCTTTGGTGATACTTATGTCTGACCAGTCTTCCAAATCCGGCAGATTATCAAACCGCAGCGTTTCAAGTGACTTAAAAGGAGTCTGTTGGTTTTGATCACGCAGTGATGTACTGAAGTAGAACGCGGAACCTATGCTTCTAAGTCCGACCATTCCTGAAATGTAAAGTTCTTTGAGACCTGGTAGTTGACCAAAAGATGGCAAGGAGGAACAGTTTCGACATTCTCTGAGGCGTATGCACACAACTCTTGTGTAGGAGGAATCACTTAGCCAATCCGGAAACTTTCTTCCGTTGTATCTCTCAATGGTGAGCTTCTCGATACGACGATGTGGGCGCAACTTCTCAAAGACTTCAGCTTCGTTCTGCGTCCGGTGAGGATTTGTGTTGTTCTCTGAGCTAGTAGATCCTGTTCTCCAGACAAAGTCTATCTCCTTCAGATGTTTCTTGCTGTCTAAATATGCTCCTGCAGCATCAGCAACATCCACAACTCGTTGTAGCTCGACTATTCTAAGTTTTCCATGGAGTTCATTGAGTTCTCCTAGCTCACAAGTCTTTGCCCCATCACTAGCACTGACGAAGAAAGTTGTTAGCGTCTGGAGGCTCTTCAATCTACCAAATCTTTTCGGCATTTGTTTTAGCTTCGTCCCAATCAGATCAAGACAACGCAGATTGATGAGGTTGCAGATGTCTGTAGGTACCTCCTTGAGACTGGAGCAGTAGGCCAAAAGAAGTGTCTGAAGGTTATACATATAACAAAGTGATTTAGGAAGCTTATCGAGTTCAGTGCGAGAGAGATCCAAGAACCGGGCATGGCTTAAGTTCCTGAAAAAGTCTGGAGGCAGCCTTGCAATCTTGTAATGTGACAAAGACAAAACACGCAAGCGGGTAAGCGTTGGAAGTAGCTTCTCACTGACCATTGTATCTAAGCAGCATGACCGCGAGGAATTAGTGAGGCTGAGTGGTAGAAAAGTTCTGAGATACTTGACCTCACGAAGAGCTTCAAACCTCATAGGTTCACCATAGTTATCTCGTAGGTAAGATAAGTATCTGGTCCTTTCTGAAACATGAAGTTTGCAGCCGTTTTCAAACTTGGAACTGAACTCTCCTGAAGCAAACTGAGAAAGCTCATTGATAAAGTCATGCATCATGTATCTCGTCTTGGTCTTTTGGAAGAGTGACCTTGATTCTAGTTCTGAAAAGTACTCATCTCCAAGCTCTTCTAGATTCTTACTGCTTCTCGTCTGCTGCAAGAAACCTTCTGCCATCCACAGAAGAACTACCTTCTCCTTTTCAAACGCATGCCCTTTGGGAAATATCGAGCAGTAGGCAAAACATCGTTTTAAATGAGCTGGAAGGTAGTAATAGCTTACCCTTAAAACTGGAAGTAGATTGCTTTTATCAGCTGGAAGATCCCAAATCCTGCTGCTTAGAACTCTCTCCCATTCTACAACGTTACCTTCAAACCGTAACACACCACCAAGTGTTTTCACAGCCAGAGGTAGGCCATGGCACTTGTACACTATCCTTTCCGCGAGATCTCCAGTTTCTTGATCTAAGCAAGGATCTTGGTTAGGAAAGACAGTTCTGATAAACAATGACCAGCAATCTCCATCAGACAATGGGTTGAGGTTGTGTACATGGACAGAACACATAATGGATGCAACGCGTTGGCTTCGTGTAGTCACAAGAATCCTGCTCCCTTGAGCAGCAGATGTGAAGGGCTGCCGTAGAAGATCCCAATCTGCAAAGTTTTCATTCCACAGATCATCTAGAACAAGCAGAAACGGTCCTATTAACCTCTCCTTCAGCTTGACTTGAAGTACATCCAGGTCGGTGAACTCGCAAGGCCGGGAAGTAACGGATTCATAAACCTTTTTGGTGATCTTGAAAACGTCAAACTCCTCTGAGACATGAGCCCAGACCCTAGTTCGAAAATGACTCTGAACACGCTGATCATTGTATAGGAGTTGTGAAAGTGTGGTTTTGCCAACACCACCAATTCCGACAATAGCTACAACGGTTGTCCCAGTATCTTCACCGTTGTCAGGAATCAAGAATCTCATGATCTCGTCTTTATCATCATCTCTACCAAACACTTGAGATTCATCCACAAGAGATGTGGTTGGTAGCCTTTGTTTGGGTGCCATTGTAGTTATCTCTTTCAAACCCAAGACATTTCTTTGTGAGGCTAAACGCTCTAGCCTCATCGTGACCTTCTCGAGCCTGGCCTCCAAACGATCACTGTTCCCATCCAAAAAATCTCCCAGGGAGATTCTGGCACGAAGCTGTCTCAGCCTATTGGAAGAAGACTCAGCTCCTATGTTGAGACGCAGAGCTTCTGTAGCAATATCATCAAGAGCATCCTCAGCATGGTAAACAACATCTCTCAGCTCGTTGACCCATTTTTCCACCGCAGAGTTTGTAATCTGTTTCTCTTCCGCATCAATCAGCACTGCGCTTATTGTCAACAAAGCAGTGTTGAGCCTCTCTGGTACAGTCTCGTTCAGTTCTGGCCTCTTGAAGAAGGACTTGAAAGGAGCAGACATCAACGTCTGGAAGAGAGCTTGTAAGAAAGCCGAGAGAACCATCTCTCCTACAATCATCTTGTCTGTCTTGGCACACACAAAGCCCTCTGAGCAAAAAACAAGACAAACAAGATATTTATTCAATCAGTTTTACATTCAGCAAAATCAAGTAAGAAAATACAAGGCAAGTGGTCACTACAGTTTGGTATGAAAAATTAGAGAAACTAACCTTAACTAAACTTGATAAAAACACAGCAAGAATCATGCCACCGAAGTATAATCTACCGTCACCAAGTGAAACTACCACGAAAATGAGTGGAAGTTGCCTGCATTATCATAGAGAAACTTGAAGATGGGATCAAAAGGACCAAAACTTATATGAAGAATGAATTAGTCAAAATTGTTTACTTTAGATTAAAATAGCAGAGGAAATTGCCGAGTTGACTTGAAAAATTACTCAGAAAATTCTGATAAGCTACATATATCAATAATAGGTAAAAGGAGACTTCAAATTAAAAACTGAATCTTCCACAAACGAACAAAATATTAAATTCGAGAATGATTCTCTTATGAGCTGGCACGAACCTGTTTGGTCTAACGACTGAGACAAAGTCAATCTTCTCCAAGGTAACACACACAAAGGTAAAACCGCGTGTTAAATCAACGAATGTACCTTGTTGGAGTCTTCGTAAGTGTTTGGTTAGGCCTTTAAATGTTTTTGTCTTCTATAGGCTCAAGGCGTGAAGGGTCTACAGTGTCCTTATGGAACTCCATTGGCTTACGCACAACCAAGATTAGACATGTCGATTTAAAGATTAATATTTTAAAAAATTGTAATAGACATCTTGACACAAAATATCTTATGAGAAAAGTAGAATTAGTTAAGATTTTCTATAGCATTTGTCAAATCCTTAACATATGATTTACATCAATTAGAGAAGATAATAAAATAGATGGTGTAAGATACAAGAAAACTTTACGTCTTTTATTGGTTGAACCGAGACACTGGCAAGACCTTTTCTTCCCTGAGCTTTCTTAAGGCTGAATATTATGCAGCCAAACCCTTTTTCGCTTCCTCGTCTGTTCTAAATGCCACACATAGATCCAAAAGTCCAGACACAAGGCTGAACATAAGAGAAGCGTGAAAATTCTGCTTGGCCGTGAATTTTGGAAATAGGGAAGAGGAAGCAGACAAGACACCACAAGAGTAAAATAGAACTCATAGTGCAGGTCAGATTCACCTTATTTCTTCTTTAATTTTGTTCTCTTTTTCTTGAATGTAACTCATTGAATGCTCCATGACCCCTGCAAAGAGATTTTAATAATAGTTTAGAAAAAATGGAGATGTATTATAGCAGTTTTAGGCAAAATGTCTGTGAACTTGTATCTAGTGACATTATTATCACTTGCTGTAGGCCAGCTGAAAAATTGCATAAAGAAGAGCAAGTCAACAAACACCCTTTCTGCTTGCTTATTCCAATAAGTGGTTTGAGTTTTTCCTGAGTAACTTGTTGCATCTCCTTAGCTCCAACAAGCTAAGAGGGACAACATGGCGAGGTCCTATTCATCGAATAATGCGAACGTGATGGTTGAACGGATTAATAATTCTCAAGAATTGGTCGAATTATGTAAAGGAAAGTCCTCTAGTGCATTGCTGAAGAGATTGAAGGTCGCTTTGGCCACTGCCAACGCTGTGCTTGCAGATGCTGAGCAGAAAGCAGATCATGTCCGAGAAGTAAATCATTGGCTTACTGGACTCCACGATGCTTTCTTCCAGGCAGAGGATGTTCTTGATGAGTTACTAACTGAGGCTTTGAGAAGAAGAGTAGTAGCTGAAGTGGGAGGATTTGGAGGACTATTCCAGAATCTTAAGGGTGGTCGCGAAGCCAACCAGAATAAGAT
Organism: Moricandia moricandioides; assembly: GCA_905132885.1. Classification (NCBI taxonomy): domain Eukaryota; kingdom Viridiplantae; phylum Streptophyta; class Magnoliopsida; order Brassicales; family Brassicaceae; genus Moricandia; species Moricandia moricandioides. The sequence goes on from CAJHQQ010001531.1 coordinate 81,606, forward strand.
TGAACGAAAGATGGAAAACGTAGTAAGACTGCTGGAACATCATGCAAAACACATAGAGATTATTGGATTAAAAGAATATAGTGAGACTCGAGAACCACAGTGGAGGCAAGCGTCAAGGTCAAGACCTGATGATCTTCCACAAGGCAGAATGGTTGGGCGAGCAGAAGATAAACTAGCATTAGTCCATTTGTTGCTTTCTGATGATGAAACTGGCATTAGGAAACCAGCTGTGGTTTCCATTGTGGGTATGCCAGGGGTTGGAAAGACAACATTGACGCAGATAGTTTTCAAGGAAGACAGTGTGACCAACCATTTTGTTCTTAAATTGTGGATCTCTGTTGGGCTAAATTTTAATCTCTTTACCGTTACAAAAGCCGTTTTGCAGGAGATCACTTCAAGTGCAGTTAATACTGAGGATCTACCTTCACTTCAACTTCAGCTGAAGCAAGCACTCTCAGGGAAGAGATTTTTACTCGTTCTGGATGATTTTTGGTCTGAAAGTAGTACAGAGTGGGAAAGCTTCAAGGTCGCCTTTACTGATGCAGAGGAAGGCAGCAAGATTGTTATAACCACACGAAGTGAACTTGTCTCCACATCCGCACAGGCTGACAAAGTCTACCGAGTGAAGCTGATGACTAATGAAGAATGCTGGGAGCTGATCTCTAGATCTGCTTTTGGAAATACTTCAGTCGGTTCTATCAACCAAGAACTTGAAGGAATTGGCAAAAGGATTGCAGAACAGTGTAAGGGCTTGCCGTTAACTGCAAGAGCCATCTCATCTCATCTCCGGACAAAGCCAAATCCTGACGACTGGTATGAGGTGTCAAAGAATTTCTCGAACTACACCAACAGTATCCTTCCAGTTCTTAAACTAAGCTATGACACTCTCCCTCCTGTACTCAAGCGATGTTTTTCCCTCTGCTCAATATTCCCCAAGGGTTATGTGTTCAATAGAGAGGAGTTGGTGCTTCTATGGATGGCAATAGACCTCTTATACCAGCCAAGGAGCAACAAAAGATTAGAAGAGATTGGTTACGATTACATTGATGATTTAGTTGATCGATCTTTTTTCCTGAGGTTGGACATCACCACAACAAGCTTCGTGATGCATGATCTCATGAATGATTTGGCTAAAGCTACTTCAGGAGATTTTTGCTTCAGACTGGAAGATGACAATACTGTGGAGGTGCCAAGCATGGCTCGACATTTTTCTTTCTCCAGAAGCCAGTGTGATGCTTCCATGGCTTTCAAGTCCATCTCTGGAGCTGAGTTTCTTAGAACCATTCTTCCCTTCAATGTTCCAACGGGTCTTGAATCTCTCCAACTCACAGAGAAAATCTTGAATCCATTGCTTCAGGCATTGAGCAGCCTGAGAATCCTCAGCTTGTCTCATTATCAGATAACTCGCTTGCCTAAATCATTAAAGGGTTTGAAGCAGTTACGGTATCTAGATCTGTCAAGCACCAAAATAAAAGACCTCCCAGAGTTTGTGTGTACACTCTGTAATTTGCAGACACTGTTACTGTCAAACTGCCGTGACCTGACTAGCCTGCCAACAAGCATAGCCGAACTCATCAACTTGCGTCTCCTCGACCTTGTTGGCACTCCCTTGGTAGAGATGCCACTAGGAATAAGAAAGCTGAGAAGCTTGCACAAGTTATCTAGTTTTGTTGTAGGAAGGCTGAGCGGCGCAGGACTGCATGAGCTCAAAGAACTTTCTAATCTCCGAGGGACTCTTCGCATCTCCGAGCTACAAAATGTGGCCTTCGCCTCCGAAGCAAAAGACGCTGGTTTGAAAAGGAAGCAATTCCTTGATGGGTTAATCTTGAAGTGGACTTTGAAATCTTCTAGCTTCGCCCCTGGTAGTCTTAGTACATTGTCCTGTGACCAAAAAGAGGTCCTGAAGATGCTAGAACCTAACACAAACTTGAAAACGTTCTGCATTGAGTCTTATCAGGGATCAGAGTTTCCTAAATGGTTGGGTGATACCTCATTCAATGGAATTACATCGGTCACTCTCAGTAGCTGCAACCTCTGCATATCACTACCTCCACTGGGGCAGTTGCCTTCACTCAAGTACCTCATCATTGAGAAGTTTAACATTCTGCTGAAGGTTGGTGTAGACTTCTTCTTCGGTGAGAACACCTCTAGCTTTGTACCGTTTCAGTCCTTGCAAACTCTGAAGTTCTATGCCATGCCGAGATGGGAAGAATGGACGTGTCCGGAACTAGAAGGTGGAGTCTTTCCTTGTCTCCAGAAACTCAAAATAGAAAAATGCCCGCGCTTAAGCAAAAAGTTTCCAGAAGGACTCCCTTCTTCAACTGAAGTCGACATCTCTGATTGCCCCCTGAGAGCAGTTGGTGGAGGAGAAGGTTCCTCCCCAGGGAATATGAGCATAAGGGAACCACCTTCCCCAACGTTGGATGCAAATCCAAGTCCTCAATCAGATATAGGTACAAGTAGTCAGAGTAATAATGACACTGAAGTAACTTCCTTGTCAAGCATGTCGTCTTTGCCAAAGAACCATCAACTATCAGAAGAGGTGGTCGAATATATAACTCAACTTCAAAACCCACGTGAGCATATTGAAGAACCTGCTGTGATCTCTGCAAGGTTCTCAGAATTCATCTCCACTGATCCCGGCTCCCTAAGTCCGTATCCGTCAGGATCATTCTTTCTTCCAGATCTCAAAAACGCAGGTTCTGGTCGCCCTAGTAGCGACCAGAACCAGCAACAAGGGAAGCGCGTAGCTCCAAGCCAACCCCCTAGTGAGGCGCCTTCTCAATCTATTGATGAAACAGAAATGGAATACTTAAAAGTGACTGACATCTCTCAAATCATGGAGCTTCCACAGAATCTGCAGTCACTCCACATTGACACCTGCGACGGACTAACTTCTTTACCTGAAAGCCTCTCAGAAAGCCACCCAAACCTCCACGAACTCCTCCTCGTTGCTTGTCACTCACTACAATCCTTCCCTCCAACCACACTGAAAACACTATACATAAGAGACTGCAAGAAACTTAACTTCCAAGAAAGCTTGCAACCCACGCGTAGCTACTCACAGCTCGAATACATCTTCATCGAAAGCAGCTTCAACAACAACCTCATCACCTTCCCTCTATCTCTCTTCCCCAAGCTCAAATCTCTCTCCATCACAAACTGCGAAAGCTTCAGAACCTTCTCGATCCACGCCGGTCTGGGAGACGACAGAATCGCACTCAAAACCCTAGAAATCAGAGACTGCCCTAATCTAACAACGTTCCCGCACGGAGGCCTCCCAACACCGAAGCTCTCTTCAATGCTTCTCTCAAACTGCGAGAACCTCCGAGCGTTACCTGAGAAGCTCTTCAGCCTCACTTCTCTCCAGTCACTCTTCGTAACCAAGTGTCCACGGCTCGACTCCATCCCTGGCGGAGGGTTCCCGAGTAATCTCCGTACACTCTGCATCAACCTAACGCCTAGGATCGAGTGGGGGTTACGTGATCTCGAGAATCTTCGGAATCTCGAGATCGAAGGAGGTGACGAGGACATTGAGTCGTTTCCGGAGGAAGGTTTGCTGCCGAAAGGGCTATTTTCTCTGAGGATAAGCCGTTTCGAGAGTCTCGGTACGTTGAATCGGTTAGGGTTTCGAGATACGAAGGCGTTGGAGACGATGGAGATCAACGGGTGTGATAAGCTGAGGATGTCGATGGAGGAAGATCTTCCTCCTTCCTTGTCTTGTTTGAGGATAAGCTCTTGTTCGTTGTTGACTGAGAAACTTGCTGAGGAAGGAACAGAGTGTGTCTTTAGTATTCCCTATGTGGAAATAGATGGTGAGATTTTCTCTTGAGGATATGTTTTGTATTTGTATATAAGTAGACATTAGTGACCTAACTTGATGCACACGGCTTGTGTAAAAAAAAGGGCACAACTTTAAAAGCAAATGCTCCAAAAAAAACAAAGATGATGAAACAGACAAGTATCTGAAAAGACAGAACCTAACAAGAACTCCAAATTCAGAAGCAGGAACAAAGTGTTTCCAGCAACTAACATAACTGGAGATAACTGGAGATAACTGTTCTAAAACGTAAAAGATAGAAAGCAAAATAAAGTTACTGAAGGAAACAAAATGTTTGCAATCATCTCTCTTCTGGGAGAGCCAGCAAGACAGTCAGGTCTCTCTCTAGTTTGTGGATGGTGGTCGAGTGATTCGTGGCCGTACTGGTGTCTTCGACGGACTTACCCTTAAAAAGGAAAGATATAGAGTCAAATAAAGCTTTTAAGATAATTGCATTGATGAAGTTTTTACCTTATGGGTTGTGATCCAACGACCATCCCGCTGCAATTGAGAGCCCTAGTTGCACTATCTGCCTGTTCGTTCGAATAAAAAAAACAAATATAAGTTTCTGAGTTAGTTCAGTCCAATATGTCACAAATTTATATAGGGAATAGACTTGCAATGTATTAAGCTACATCTATGGAGAAAGTTTATCACTTAGTGGATAGCTTAAGAGAGCTTACCAGAGCAAATTCTACAAATGCTATGCGAGTTGAATGCAGTTGATCGCCAAGAAGCCTCAGGCGAGTTACCTGCATATATTTGGATCATCACTTCTTATAAGAAAATTGTCAAGTTATTTAAGAGAGGGGAAGAAAGATGAGGCAGGTCTAGGTTCTGTTCTGACCTCACCACATGCTGACTCAAAGAAGTTTCTCATATCAGCTTGAGAAACCTGCAGTGGAAACAAATGTTAAACCAGGATTTACTACCAAGAAAATACAACAAGTATTCAACCAAATGGTCAGCATTTTCACCTTTTTGTCAATGTTTGTGCAATAGATTGTCCTTGAACACATCTCCCTTTCATCTTCAGACTGAATCAACACCAAACATAGTAGACATTCAAGTAAATTCAAAACAGGAAACTCAAAACAATATTTGATAATGGAACATGTGTGCTTTTACCCTCGGAAGAAATGTGGGATTCACTGGAAGAATAGCAGTTTTGGAGGGTAAGACCCTCACAGGGTAGTACCCGAGCATTGTTCCACCAAGGCTTAAAGCTTCTTGTGCTCCCTCTATGGAAACAATTTTTACAATCTAAATGATCACTATGGGATAAACACTGACATGATAATGGCTTTTAAGATTCCAAAGAAGCCAAGCTTACGGTCATCAGCAAACTCCACAAACGCAAATCGAAGAACTGAATGTGGATCCCCACAAATTCGACAGTCAACAACCTTCACAAAAGAAGAACTCACTAAGTTACATCACATACAATTATATACCACCAAAGTAGCATGTTGATCATAAAAACGTTCTTTACAGTAATATTTAGAACATCAGCACAGAATCTCACTTTCAACAGATGGCGTTTAAAGCTCAATCTAACTTTTCACTGACTCAAAGGTTTTGTCTAAATTAATCACATTGTCCAAAAACCACCAAGGGGTAAAAGATATAACAAGCACTTAAAGCTTAAGGGATCATCTTACTTGTCCACAGTTACTAAACAAGGCAGCAAGACCCTCCTCAGTCACCTAAATCACAAATCATCTTTACATTACACTGATGCATATTAACTCAAATTCTCTGAAGAACCATCAAAGACAATTTAACAACAAAAAAGACTTACACTCTGGTCAATGTCAGAAACATACACTGTTCTTCTGATACTATCCTCTCTCTGAGCTTTTGAAATTCTTCCAGTCAACCTCCTCCTCCCTTGGCTATAATTGTTTCTTCTCTGTAATCACAAAACAGAATATAAAAAAATATTTACACAAATCAAACCTCTTCAACCAAAATTTACAGATCAGTCTATAGATTATCTGACCATAATAATAATAATAAAAAAAAGAATGTTTCAGATTATACCTTCTGGTAATTACCATCCTTCTTTACATCAGGATCAAACTCTTCACCAGATTGCTTCTTAGCCAACATAAAATCATCACCAGATAGAATATGATCATCATCTTTTGCAGTCTCACTGTTCTTCTTTGGATTGTAGTAAGAAGGAAAAAACTCCTTAGCCAAAGGATTCAGTTTCTTGAACATAGCCACCAGCTTCTGCATATCTAACTCGGATTCAGGTTTGAGCTCTGACTCAGCCTCTGGTTCCAAGCCCGTGATGGACAACGTCTTCTCAGTTTTGTCATCGCTGATCTTTTCACCATCTTTGTTGATACAAATCTCATGAACATCTTTGACACCAGCATCATTGAGATCATCAGTGATTGCAGCCATTGGATCAAACAGAATTTGCCAAAACTTATTAAGATCAAAAAGCAATAAAGAGAGCAACTCTCTCCTTAAAAGTAATAAACACTTTTAGCAAAATTCAAATATGTTTATATTAATTGAAACCAGAAAATTCCACCAAATTAACACAAGAGTGCATGATCTCGGTTAGTGATTATATGAAGGTGAGCCAAAATGTCTCTCATTGGGAAAATAGAGTTTGCAATTACAGAAAGCTTTCTATGTTGTGTGGTTATGGCAATGAGCAAAGAGAGGAGATGGAAGTAAAAAAAAAAAAAAAAAGAATGATGAGACTTTTTTTGCTTCCGTTTTGGCCGCTCTCTGTTTTGGCCTTTTCTACGTGTTGCAAAGATGCTAACTTTCATAAATGCTTATTTTTCTTTTATTTGTTTTGAGGACTTATATTTTAGTTGTCTTTGCACCCTTTATCTTCTTTTTCTTTGTAAAAAGGTCTTACAGTTTTTAATTGTCCCAAATTTCGAGTCAATTTAAATTGATATAGGAATCATATAAAGTGACGAAATGGACCACCAGCTTTTAGTTTTATTCCAGTTCCTGGTTATATTCTTCTTCTTTATCAAAACTTCTTTTATAGTTCCATTGTGTTGTTCCACATTTTTTTTTGCTTTTTAAAAAACATCTTTTGTTTCGTAGACTTGTTAAATAACTAATAAGTTCGTTGCCTGCTACTATTGCTGCATAAATCTTTGAGTTTGTTAGGATTTAATCTTCTTATTTCTGTATATGTTTCGTTTTTATCGTTCCTCTACAGTATTTTTTAAAAATCATTTGTATATTTTATCCTGAAAGAATATGACCAAATATCTAATTTTCAGCAACAGAATCCACCGTCTTCGTGGTGAGTTTATATAAGTTTTTTTTATAAGGGGCTACATTTGCCAACAAGAGAGAAAATTTGTCATTATTAATTATAATTTTGCATCATAGTATTATGGTTGTAAAACGTGTTGTAAACAAGTGTTGTCATGTTTGACTTCATGGGATATGTTATTACAACTTTACAAATAATAAATGGTTATAACGAGACATAACTATCAAAGGTAACAAGTTCTCCAAAAAAAAAAGGTAGGTCAAATATGATAAGGTATCAACTTGTATTTCAGTATTTTCTGGTTCCATAAATATGTAAAACGTTTTCTCCCGGTTGCAAACAAACGACTTGACATGTCACAACAACAATGGGAAGATACACGCTCTGTGCGACCCTGGAGGTTTCAACGTTACAGGCCCATTTAGACCCATCGGTGTTTCTCGGAAACTCAATATGACTGGTCGAATAAGGAACTTACTATTATTTATGTAAGGTTTTTGTACTTGGGCCTCAATGTATATACCTGGGCCTACATTTCTTCTTACACTACAACAAAGGTCGTGTTGTACTAACTGAATAATTACGTAAAACAAATACTTTGTTTTTTAAGACCCTTACCAAATATTTTGATTTCTAGAGGTGCATATAATATTGTGACAACCATTTATATTGTAGTAAGGTAGGAGAGATTAGATCAAATATGAAAAATCCTAATAGATAAATTCGTTAGGGAAATAGAAAATAATGATGTACCCGAAGCGAACCAAATAAACTTATTAGGTTTTTGAAATACTTTGGTTTTTTATTACCGATGAAAAATGTGCATGCATTATAGTATACTACGTATACAAATATAAGGTTTGTGAAACAAATTGATTTTTATTACGGATGAATGCATTATAGTATACTACGTATACAAATATAAGGTTTGTGAAACAAATTGATTTTTATTACGGATGAATATCTGCATGCACGTGTAATAGAATATAATATACTACGTATACAAATATACAGTCATATTCCACCGGTCTTCTTTTTGAACGATTTGAATCTTTCTTTAAAAAATGAAAAATTATCAGAAGAGTTCCAAAAGATCCCAACGTACCCAACTTCATTTCGGTGCATCGAGCTGACAAAATTGGAATTGAGTTCTCTTTTCATCTATTTGATTTTTCAAAATTACGAGGATTCAAGTATTCTTTATACTGTTTACAACCCAAAATATCATAAGACTTGTAAACTTTTACATAATGCGAACGAGGAGTTAAACGTTTCATACGCATCAGTAATAAAATCTAACGTAAATGATACCTTCGTTTCTTCTTAAAAAAAGAATATGAATAAATATTGTTTAGGTTGTAATAAAGAACCAATAATTAGAGAAGATGAGAGATAGGATTCCGTTAGCAAATAATTAAAGTAATGAGAAGTTTCAACTCATCAAGTGCGGTCGGTTAAAGCACTTTTTGATTGACCGTTTCAAAGGCGTCAAACAAAATCATGTGTAGCCACATGTCAGTGATGTTCTTGGTGACACACACACGTTTTCTCCAACGTGTCTCTTTCTTTCGCTAAAAGCTCTGAACGATGACACGTGCCTTTAAATTAACGGTATATCGTAGATTTGGCGGCAGTTTTGAACCGTTGAAGAACCTTCTTTTTATCTACTTACTTTATTTGATAAAACTACTTTTATTTTTTTAATGGTATATGAAGTATGAAAGTATCATCAATCACCATACGTAAAATGCTTTTTTCGTCTTTTCTCCACTTTCGGTTTTCCCGCGCTAAAGTTATGTTACTTGGCATAAATCAGGATTTTTCTTTTTTTTTTTGTTTTGCTAAATCAAACTTTTGAAAGATAAAAGATGACAAAACGAAAGAAAGATAGAAGGTGATATATATACCTAATGCTTGTTTATAATTACCCATATAAACTTAATTGTTTTGAAAAGTATATTAATTATTGTTTTAGTCTTAAATCATATATACAATCTACCGTTAACTATTATAAATAAATACTTTAGGATAGCCCTAAAAATATCACAAAAATAATTTTTAAGAATAAAAATAAACAAAATAAATTTTATTAAAAAGTGTAAATATACACTTATACTCTTTGGGTTAACTAATCTAGATTTATGGCTTAGAGTTATGAGGTGGTTTTTTGGAGGTAAGATTTAAAATTTAAAAAAACAAAAAAAAACTATTTCAATTATTTTTAGAATTACACTGTGATAAAACTTAAAAATAATTATTTGAGATAATTGTCCATAATTATATGCAGTAGATATATTGCTGAATTTGCAATAGATCTTTTATTTTATTTTCTTTTAATTTGGAATCTTTAAAGAGATAGATATTCAACGAGATGCATTGATTGGACAAGTTGAGTTTAAAAATATTTTTAAATAGTTCAAACAAAAAGAAGAGATATGGAGAGAGTGGGACAGAAAAAGAATGTTGATTGGAAGAGAGCTATTAAAATGAAAAGAGTGTATGAATCAATGAAAGTGAGGTAATGAATGTCTCTATCTCTTATTTTACGCATTTTCTTTAAGTATAACTTATTTTGTCATTTCTATAAGAAAAGTCAATGTGGAGGTTATGTTCGTTTATATTTTTAACTGGTATTGGTAAGTTCTCTTTTAGTCAATAGACATGCACTAAGGCATGTAAAAATACACCCGATGGCAGCCTATGTAATATTTTTAGTAAGTGAAAGGTTATGTAATATTTGGTGTGAGAATACATCTATCATTAATTATTAAATAAATTATGTTACTCCCTCTATTGCAAAAAGACACATATTTTAGAAAAAAAAATTGTTTCAAAATAATGTATTTTTAATGCATTTTTTCCAATTAATAATAAAAAATATGATTTTCTTAAATATTAATTGCATTTTTTGAAGTTTTATTGGTTTAGAAATATATAAAATATAAAAATACAAAAAACTATGCATTATTAATTAAGTTTTAATATGTTTTATTAAAAAGTGTGAAAAATTTAAAACATGTATTATTTTGAAACAGAAAAAGTATATAAGTATCAATGGCATGTGTAATTTGAAACAGAGAAAGTATATAAGTATCAATGGCATGTGTAATTTCCTAGTAAGTGAAAGGATGTTAATATTGGAAGTTAAGGAGAGTTACGATGATGCCATATCAGCTAAAATAACAAACTTGTGAATAATCTATTAAAATAAGGTTATCTTTTAAAATGCTCTTTTTAAAGTATAAGAGATATGTAGTGTAGTGATTAACAAATCATCCAGTAGAAATTGAAGTCATCTGAAATAAAACTCAGAATCAAGAAAAAAGGCATCTTAGTTTGCTTGAAATATTTACACCAATGTATTCAACTAAACATATTGATTGGTTTATCTCTTTGCTTGATATAATAAAAAGCTCTTCCGCCAATGTATTCAACTAAACATACTGGTTTTGTATGGTTAGATAGCTAATATAGTTAGAAGGAAAAACATTGATTACCTGTTACATAAAAAGCATTGATTATATCATACTGGATGGGATTCCCATCTTTGCTCTAGAAGGGGGTTTTCATTAAAAAAGAGTATTCAAATACAATTTTAGAGCAACATTATTAGAAGTATATAACATGGGTTAAATGAACTAAATAAAAATAATGATAATAATATTTTTGGGTATCACAAAATATTAAGAAACATAGCCCAAAATATTTCATATTTAGAAAATTTTATTGGAGGTGTTCTTATATTTGAGAAAGAATTACTAATGTAAGAAAATGATATCATCACATGCATGTTTTATTTCTTATATAAAATACAAACTGATAAACCATCTGTTATATAGGAACTGGTTATTTATCTGAATTTGAAAATAACATAACTGTTATTTGGCAACAAATTAAAAAGAGAGATTTTTTTTTTGAGTAAAGGTCTTCAGTATAAAAACAGAGGCTCACACTCCAAAATGGTCGATGTCTACTCGATTTCAAGAAGTTGACGTTGGACTAAAAGATTCTGGAGATATATATTATAACAATTAAGCAAAATATCTAACATAAAGATTTGTGACTCAAATAGACACAACACACATGTCTTTTGATGTGAATAAAGTAATAAACAATGGTCTAGATATTTATTCACTTGTTTGAATTACGTTTAAAGATGTAGGGGCATTGAAGAAAAGAAACAATACAAGTCAGTGCAATTAGGAGCTAATCCCACCCACCCCACCCCCCATACAAAAGGAAAAAAAAAACTAAAGAAAAAACAGACCAAAATATCCAAGGAAAAATACGGTCTTATTGTTTTGGTGATACCGAAGAACAAAATATGCACATGGTTACAATGACCAAATTATCATTTCAAAAAACAAATATATGAATTTAATTACCATTTCTAACTAAATATAAGTATATATGATACAAAATATTGTGTTTAAAAGAGAATAACTTTCAAACTTTTTATCAATATCCGACCCTCCAATTGCGTCTATTATTTTTATATTTAGTAGGCTAAAGCTTTTCATCAACAGACATTTTTAAATAATTTTGAAGTTTAAATAAAATTAAACCTTATCATATGAAAAGTAATCGTTAATTATTTCGAAAGTGTAATTAAGTACACCGAACCATAGATTACAAAGATCAAAAAGGAAATAAGAGAAAGTTTACAAAGATAAGGTTCCTCTAAATACTATATTAGGCCAAACAAAGGAATATTACACACGAACACTATAAGTTACTCTTGGCTAGGTACAATAAACGAACGACACCCTCGGAGAATGAAGATCTTATTTTGTCACATCTCTTATAGTTTTGTTGCTCACACACACAAAGATTAATTCAGTAATACATATTCTGTCTATACTTTATAGTGGAAGGGTTTTACACTAAGACTTACACTC